>CAWUFW010021030.1:0-132824 GCA_963921515.1 Calotriton arnoldi
GGAATCGGGCCCTATGTGATAGGGTGGCTCTAAAAAGAGCCCTTGTGTTCATTATGAGTTTGTTGTAGTTACATGTAAGTGCGGATGCAGAGCTTTAGGTTGTTGAGAAAGACTCTCTTTCCTTGAACTGTGAAGTGTACTCCATCACTTCTGTAGATGTCATCCATATCAAAACGTAGATTGTTATTGTAGGTGGACCCCATTCTACGATCTCTGAAGTATGCAGAAACAGCTTTATTGACATTTTTCCTAGCTTTTTCAATCTGTGAACAGATTTGATTTGACCACTTCCATTTCTGTCTTTGGCATATATTAGAGTAAACAAAGACAGTTTGAGGTAAAAGCAACATCAATTGTGCAAAGGTGTCCTTCATGAGCATTTCCAGACCTACCCCAGTCAATGTGCCTAGGTCATTGCCACCACAGTGCACAATCATGAGGTCAGGGGTTGGACATGCAAAAAGGTTTTAACCAAAGGCATCAATTGGTGCCACTTTAATCCTCTCTGTGCAATCCATTTAATGTCCACATTTTGCAAAGCTAGGTCTTTGTCAATACCTCTGCGTTCAGAATACCTTTTGCACCAGAAAACATAGCTGTGTCCAACAATCCACACTGTAAGCATCTTGAAGGGATGTCTGGAAGGAATGAAAAGGTGTCTGTAGCTGAGGTAGTCCGTTGGTAGAATGAGAGGTATCTAAAATGGTGGAGAACATGCTGTTTTTTAAAAAGTAGAGAATTGATTGGCTGTTTAAAAACATTGTACACTCAAAAATAGGGTGCATGTTACTTTCTTTAAAAAGCATGTTTCTTATTGGTTAGTAAACAATATTTGAAAGGTACAGTAGATAGGATAAGGTCATATTTTGCAAATGTCAACCACACCTGCTGTTTGCATTTGTAAGCTTGTGTGCTGAACTTGAAGATATGGTGAACTTGTGACCTGACAGTTCACTTCAATGTTCCATGAACTGTTGCTATGGAAACCAGCATTAGGCAGAAGAGGGGAAGGGTTGAATGTTATCTGAGGTTTTAAAATGTGGATTGTAATTTATATATAAGTTTTATGTTATTAAAGTAAGATTTCTCAAGTCAGTACTGTGAGAAGTTGGCCTGGCATATGCTGTCCACTAATTATAGTGGGCACCTTGCACCAGTCCAAATCGACTCTTATGGTAGGTAGGTTAAAGACAACCTTATTGAAAGCTATCCTAGTGGTAGCTATGGAGAGCAGCCTTCAGGCTAAGTCTTGAAGGAATGTAAAGCAGCTTGTTTTACCAGTCTATAATCTCTTGAGTGACCAAATGAAAGAGCACCACACCAGGTATATATTCAAAATATATGTATTTATTACTAAACACACCCCTCTAGTCTCTTTATGAGGCTAGAGTTCAAGTACATAGGTTATAAGATCTTAAATCACAGTAATAGCACAAATACACGTTTGGGCCCTAGGGGCGTACCAAACCATATACCAATAAAGTGGTATGCGAACCACGACTGAACTAGACACTAGGCCTAGAGCCTCTAGAAGTGCTTGGCCACCCAAGGTAGTGACACAGGGGACCCACGGGAGACGCGTGCAGTGTAAATACACAACCGCGATACGCCGTTAACTTCTATGGAGAAAGTCGGGATCGGGAAAATAGAGGAAAGGGACACTTTAAAAAGGACTAGGACAAAACCCTTTGAGATCTAGGACTTTGAAGAGTCTCTACCCACGGGAGCACCGGAGTACTCGTGTTACCTCACCCAGGGAGGCCGGGTGCATAGGTGCCTTTCGGGGTCGGGTTTCGTCGTCGTTTCTTATGGCGATCTGCTGCCAAGTGCTGCTGGCGACCAGGAGAAAAGTGTCCGGGTGGATCCAAGAGTGGATCGGAGTTCTGAAGAACCTGAAAGCAGAGGGGACAGAGTCTGGGTCACTAGCCAGTGACCAGGAAGGCGATGGACAGATGCCCACCGATGTCGAGTGCTTCAGGTGCGTTGATGGTTGTCTCGTTTCTGCAGCCACGAGGTCCAGGAGGCGTTGTTGGCAACCAGGAGCAGGATTCGGGCTGGTACACGATGTTTGTCGAGTGCTGCGGTGTCGGCGACCGGATTGGACCCAACAAGCCTTGGCAACGGCAAGTCTCGATGTAGCTGAAGATCGTCGATGGTGCAGACCAGCAAGGTCTGGGGAACTCACCCAGCAAGGGTAAGTCAGGGCAGGCCTGGAGCAACCAGGGAGCCCTTTGGTTTCTTTAGAAAGTCTTCTGGGGACCCACGAGCTGGCTGGCAAGGGATCGCGAAGACACCTCGGGCGGAATCACTCAACAGGGGCCCACGGTCACTCAGGACGGTGTAGGCCTCTGATCTTCGGAGGGATTACTGCTGGAGGTTGGAACCATACGTGGTCCAAAGCACAGGTTCGTAGAACGTTGTGAAGGGGTTGCACTCGATAATAGTGCACGGTACCCAGGGGTCGCGGTTCCTCGTCACTCGTGGGGTCCACTTGCCTCAGCTTCGCTGGGGACTCACGATGGCCTTGGAGAAGTCAGGAAATCCACTTCTTGGGCTGCAGGGACTTCGGACTCCGGCGGGAGCGGCGTAGTTTGCGACCGTCGTTATCGTTTTTGGTGCCTGCCAAGCAGGGGAGTCACTCCTTGACCCCAAGGGAGATTCTTCAGTCCTCTAATCGTGATGTAGAGCGTCGAAGGTCCAGGATTCAGTTTCAAAGTTTAGTCCAGGGATATCTAATCTTGCTGTGGCAAGGGTTCCCCATTTTAACCAGTAAAAGAGGGAGGGACTAACTCTATGACCCCACCTATGGGAGGGTCAAGGAGGGGGTGGCTACACCCACTTCCCTTTGTCCAGTTTCGCGCCAGAGCAGGGGCAGGTAGCCCCTGAGCTGGTTTGAACTGGCATATGCACAGAGGAGCCTTTGCTCCCCCAGTGCAGGACTTCAAAGCACTCTAAGAGTGCACCCACCCAGCCCCAATACACATTATCCTGTCTGGGGAGGTGGTCACACCTCCCTGCAACAGGAAACCTATTGTCCAGGCCTCCCCTGCCGGAGTTTCGTCCAGCAGCAGGAGGCCAGACTTGTGTCTGTGGCAGCAGCATCCATTTTGTGATGCCAGGGCTTCAGAAAGAAGTTACCGGGTAAGCCAGAGTTAACATGTCTTTCCTCTAGAAGGGTGGAATGCTACCCCCGCCGCCAGGATTGGCGGGGGGTAGTATTCCAAGATGTTTGACACCAAACACGACATGTTTAGGTGCAGCCATTCCAAAGTTAGCATTTTACCGCGAGGATATAATGCGCTTAAGAGTATATGGTCAGGCTGCACTACAAACAGCATCAGAGATGGTCTCCGAACGCTGCAGAGGGGCCCTGCTCATGCAGGGGCACCCTCTCACATAGGAACCATGCACTCTGCCTTTAGGATTGATAAGGCCTGCCTTAGGAGTGACTTATAGGTTTATATGTGTGTATGTATTTAGTGATATAGGTAACCTATATCACAGTAAGGGGTGCATGCACCACCCTACCCAGGCTGCAGTAGCAGACCTGTGGTGTCAGTTTGGATGGCCTTCCAGGGGTGGCATAATACATGCTGCAGCCCCTGGTAGGCCTCTGAGGTACCTATGCCCTTGGTACATAGTATACCATATACTAGGGACTTATAGGGGCACTCCAGATTCCAATCAGAGATGTGCCTAAGGCACATGGAAACCTTTTACAGAGAAAGCAGATAGACTGGGGCCCTGAATAGCAGGATCCCAGTCCAACTAAGTCATAAACCAGCAAAACACCATAAAAAAAGTGGGGGCAACCATATAGTCAGATTCCACCTTCCTACATAACCCCCCAAATGAAAGGAGATAAGGCTAACCTTGGCCAGTTGAGCCTTCATTGACTAAGTGGTCATATAAGGAAGCACCTGCACTAGCATGGTTGCCCCCTGTCTTATGGTCCACTAAGCAATCCCTCACCCTAAGGGTATGAGAGGGTCTCCACCATGGGGAATCACTACCTGTGGTGTGCTTAGGTAAAGTACAAGGCTGGTGAGGTGTCTGAGTAGGGAAGTGAGGCCCTAGGAATGTTGGCCTCAGCTTCCTCAGATCACTGGTCACCATGTATGCCTGTCTTTCCATGACTGAGTTGCACTTTGCTCTAAGGGTCAACCTTTGGCTGCCTACAGCTGGGGGTTGGGTCCCTTTGGATGGACTACTGGAGGGACATGGCAGGTTTGGAACCTTCTGGTCCCAGGTTTGCCCTTGCCTACCAGAGTCCTTCTGGGGGAGGTCCCTACATAAAGGTATGGGGGATCCCTCAGTGTGTAGAGGAATTTTCACCTGGCTAGGGCTACTAGACTGGGTGCCCCTAATCTGCTGATGGGGGCTTCCTCTGGACAGGGGGCCCTGGGGGTCCACTGACCTCCCTGACCTCTGCAGCCCTGGGCTGACTGAGGCAGGGTAGAGAGGGGCAGGTTACCTGCTCCAGACAGGGTACCACCTTGGAAGGGTCCTCTGCCATCAGGGGTGTGGCCAGGCCAGGCCTGACTACCTCTGTGGCAGTTCCTTCACTAGGGGTAGGGTCAGTTCCCTGGGGAGGCTCACCCTTACCTACTGTCTGGGGGGAAGAAGACTTTTCTTCAACCCTAGTGCTCTCTTTTGGGGGAGAGTGGGCCATTCTTTCATGCTCCATCTCTCCAAATTCTTGGGCTGGGGCTGTGGCCATCACAGCCCCACTAACCTTTACAGGGACGCCCAACATCCTAAGATGGGTTTGGTGTTCCACTTCAGCCCAGGCTGAAATTTCCAGATCATTGCCCATCAGGCAATCTACAGGTAGGGTTGGGGACACTGCCACTCTTTTTGGGCCTGTGACCCCTCCCAGCTGAGATTGACTATGGCCATGGGGTGATCTGTTCTGACACCATCAATGTTGGTCACCTGGTATTTAAACTCAGGTAAAAGCTGGTGAGGGGGACTAGTTTCCCTGCCACCATGGTGACACTAGCCCCTGTGTCCCTAAATGCCACAGCTTTCTGACCATTAATTATTGGCTCCAATCTGTACCTGCCCAATGCTATGGGACCCATGGTAAAGGTGGCAAATCCTATACCACCATCAGAGCCAGAGGAGTCTGTTGAGGGGTCCCTGTCTAAACTAGGGCCCACCTCTGTTCCTCTTGCAAAAGCACCTAACTTTTTGGGTGCACTACTCCCAACTGGAGGATTACTACTGGTAGTACCAGGAGGGGTGGTAGTAGTTGTGGGAGGAACATTTTCTTTATTGCCAATCCTGGGGCAACTGGGATCAGTTTTCCAGTGCCCAGGCTTTTTACAGACATGGCAATAGGGTTTCTTTTCAGGAGAGGAAGGAGTTTGGGACCCACCCCCAGAAGAGGAATTTTGGGGCCCTGTAGGGGACTTATCCTTAGATTTATCCCCACCTTTCTCTTGGGACTTAGTAGAATCTTTCTTCTGGTCACCACCCTGATTTCTAGTTTTTACTCTGGTTCTGACCCACTTGTCTGCCTTCTTTCCCAATTCTTGGGGAGAGGTCAGATCAGAGTCCACCAGATACTGGTGTAAAAGCTGGTTTTGACAATTATTAAGGATCTGCTCCCTCATAATCAAATTGTACAATCCTAAAAAGTCCTGCACTTTGTTGCCATGTATCCAACCTTCCAGAGCCTTTGTAGCACAATCTACAAAATCAACCCAGTCTTGAGTCTGAGCTTTTTGGGTGTCTCTGAACTTCAACCTATACTGTTCAGTGGTTAGGCCAAACCCATCTATCAGAGCACTCTTCAAGACTGTGTAATTGTCAGCATCCTCTTCTCTTACAGTGAGGAGCTTGTCTCTACCTTTGTCTGCAAAGGAGAGCCACAAGATTGCTGCCCACTGCCTCTGGGGGACCTTCTGAACTTTACAGGCCCTCTCCAGTGCAGTTATCCATTTGTGGATGTCATCCCCACTCTGGTAGGGAGGGACAATCTTGTTTAGGTTTCTATGGTCATAAGACCTGTCCCTATCTCTAGGGATATTGCTGCCACCATGGGACTCTAGTCCCAACTTTCTCTCTCTCTAAGGAGATCTAGGGATTCTCTATCTAAAGCTAATTGCTTCTTCCTGATCTCTAGTTGAGTTTCCTCATACTGGACCAGTCTCTTTCTTCTCTCATGAGAGGATTCCCTCCTGTGAGAAGAAACAGAGCTCCCTATGGAGGTGCCAGAGTGGTTAGACTCCTGAGAAGGAGACCTAGACTTTCTGAGCACACTCATAATCCTTCCTGGGGGACAAAGGTGTGGTTTTCTAGATCCTCATCTTCATCTTCCCCAGAAGGGATTGGGTTTTCCAGGTCAGGGTCATTGTCACCCTCCTGGTCAGTTTCAGAGGGGGGCTGGGGGTAGTGGTACCCCTGGCCCCTTCCTCATCTGCTGGCCCACCCTCTGCTCCTACCCCTTCAGTCTCTGAGGACTTACTAAGATCATAAGCCACCAACAACTCCTTGAGGTGTTGGGTGGTGGGACTTTGGCCTGTCCTTAGTTTCCTCACGTTACATAAAGCTCTCAGTTCCAAGAATGGGAGTGTGTCATACTTGGAGGGTGGAAGCTCAATGGCTTCCTGCAAGGAATCTTTGGATCCTGCTTTTAAAGACATTACTAGTGTGGTGTGGTGTATGCACTACCTACTCTAGTGTGGCCTACTAAACTCTCTTGAGTTGTAGAAAGGGTTGTGCTATCCCTTAACACACAACTCTAAGTTCAGTAGAACTTACTGTTATTCTAAGCTTAAATTATATGTACCTTAGGTACCTTTAGTGGTTTTCAGTTGATCAATTCAATTGAGATTATCTGGTAAAACAATAGCAAGCTGGAATCCCACACGCTGCACACCAATGTGAGAAGTTGGCCTGGCATATGCTGTCCACTAATTATAGTGGGCACCTTGCACCAGTCCAAATCGACTCTTATGGTAAGTAGGTTAAAGACAACCTTATTGAAAGCTATCCTAGTGGTAGCTGTGGAGAGCAGCCTTCAGGCTAAGTCTTGAAGGAATGTAAAGCAGCTTGTTTTACCAGTCTATAATCTCTTGAGTGACCAAATGAAAGAGCACCACACCAGGTATATATTCAAAATATATGTATTTATTACTAAACACACCCCTCTAGTCTCTTTATGAGGCTAGAGTTCGAAGTACATAGGTTATAAGATCTTAAATCACAGTAATAGCACAAATACACGTTTGGGCCCTAGGGGCGTACCAAACCATATACCAATAAAGTGGTATGCGAACCACGACTGAACTAGACACTAGGCCTAGAGCCCATAGAAGTTAACGGCGTATCGCGGTTGTGTATTTACACTGCACGCGTCTCCCGTGGGTCCCCTGTGTCACTACCTTGGGTGGTTCCTTGTGGTCCAAGCACTTCTAGAGGCTCTAGGCCTAGTGTCTAGTTCAGTCGTGGTTCGCATACCACTTTATTGGTATATGGTTTGGTACGCTCTAGAGCCCAAACGTGTATTTGTGCTATTACTGTGATTTAAGATCTTATAACCTATGTATTTCGAACTCTAGCCTCATAAAGAGACTAGAGGGGTGTGTTTAGTAATAAATACATATATTTTGAATATATACCTGGTGTGGTGCTCTTTCATTTGGTCACTCAAGAGATTATAGACTGGTAAAACAAGCTGCTTTACATTCCTTCAAGACTTAGCCTGAAGGCTGCTCTCCACAGCTACCACTAGGATAGCTTTCAATAAGGTTGTCTTTAACCTACTTACCATAAGAGTCGATTTGGACTGGTGCAAGGTGCCCACTATAATTAGTGGACAGCATATGCCAGGCCAACTTCTCACAAGTACTATCTTGAGAAGTGGTGTGTTATAAAAAAATAGTGGTATTTTTATTTGTAATATATTTTTGAACTCCTGTATTCCTGTATGGATTCACGGCTCCATTGTGTTGGTGCACAGTGGAATCGCGACTCCAAACAAATTCCAGAATCAGTTTGGGCACTTTTAGAAGTCAGTTGGTAAGGGCTAATATGTCTAACCAATAGAAATATGTTTTACAGTTTGAAATTATGTAGGAAGCAATGTGATTTGTTACTTACATTTATTTGTGTGGAGAAAGAGAGGGAAAGTGTGAGAAGTTGGCCTGGCATATGCTGTCCACTAATTATAGTGGGCACCTTGCACCAGTCCAAATCGACTCTTATGGTAGGTAGGTTAAAGACAACCTTATTGAAAGCTATCCTAGTGGTAGCTGTGGAGAGCAGCCTTCAGGCTAAGTCTTGAAGGAATGTAAAGCAGCTTGTTTTACCAGTCTATAATCTCTTGAGTGACCAAATGAAAGAGCACCACACCAGGTATATATTCAAAATATATGTATTTATTACTAAACACACCCCTCTAGTCTCTTTATGAGGCTAGAGTTCGAAGTACATAGGTTATAAGATCTTAAATCACAGTAATAGCACAAATACACGTTTGGGCCCTAGGGGCGTACCAAACCATATACCAATAAAGTGGTATGCGAACCACGACTGAACTAGACACTAGGCCTAGAGCCTCTAGAAGTGCTTGGACCACAAGGAACCACCCAAGGTAGTGACACAGGGGACCCACGGGAGACGCGTGCAGTGTAAATACACAACCGCGATACGCCGTTAACTTCTATGGAGAAAGTCGGGATCGGGAAAATAGAGGAAAGGGACACTTAGAAGAGGACTAGGACAAAACCCTTTGAGACCTAGGACTTTGAAGAGTCTCTACCCACGGGAGCACCGGAGTACTCGTGTTACCTCACCCAGGGAAGCCGGGTGCATAGGTGCCTTTCGGGGTCGGGTTTCGTCGTCGGTTCTTATGGCGATCTGCTGCAAAGTGCTGCTGGCGACCAGGAGAAAAGTGTCCGGGTGGATCCAAGAGTGGATCGGAGTTCTGAAGAACCTGAAAGCAGAGGGGACAGAGTCTGGGTCACTAGCCAGTGACCAGGGAGGCGATGGACAGATGCCCACCGATGTCGAGTGCTTCAGGTGCGTTGACGGTCGTCTCGTTTCTGCAGCCACGAGGTCCAGGAGGCGTTGTCGGCGACCAGGAGCAGGATTCGGGCTGGTACACGATGTCTGTCGAGTGCTGCGGTGTCGGCGACCAGATTGGACCCAACAAGCCTTGGCAACGGCAAGTCTCGATGTAGCTGAAGATCGTCGATGGTGCAGACCAGCAAGGTCTGGGGAACTCACCCAGCAAGGGTAAGTGAGGGCAGGCCTGGAGCAACCAGACTGCCAAGTAAAGAAAAGATTGGCCTTCGGTAAGGGCTACTAGCCAACGGGCTAGCGACCGCGAAGGAGCCTCGTGACGCCGCACGTGGAGCTGGCTTACAGGACACTCGTGGAGTGGGGGCCAGTGATCTTCGGTGCAGGTGGTGCTGGAGGCTAGGGCTACTCGGAGCCCAAAGCACGACTTCTTGGGAGACCCAGAAGATGGTGCACTTGCAAGTGTGCTCGGTGTCCAGGGGTCACGGTCTCACGTTACCCACGATAGCCACGGGCCTCAGCTTTGCTGGGGACTCAGGGTAGCCTCGGGGAAGTCTGAGAATCCACCTCTGGTGATGCGATGACTTCGGCGTCCGACGGGAGCTTCAGTGATGCGAACCGGACAGATGCTTCTTTGGTGCCTGCCAAGCAGGGGAGTCACTCCTTGACCCCAAGGGAGATTCTTCAGTCCTCTAATCTTGTCGTAGAGCGTCGAAGGTCCAGGATTCCGTGTCAGAGTTTCGTCCAGGTATAATCTAAAGTCCTAAGGACTGGGTTCCTACCTTTATTCCAAAAATAGGGGATGGACTACTCTGTGGCCCCACCTATGGGTGGGTCAGGGCAGAGGGGTGGCTACACCCCTTTCCCTTTGTCCAGTTCGCGCCAAAGCAGGGGCTGCAAGCCCCTGATCCGGTTTGAACTGGGGTATGCACAGGGACACCAAATGTGCCCCCAGTGCAGGACTTCAAAGCACCCGAAAGTGCTCCCGCCCAGCCCCAATACACTTTGTCCTGTCTGGGGAGGTGGTCACACCTCCCTGGGACAGGAAACCTATTGTCCAGGCCTCCCCTGCCGGAGTTTCGTCCAGCAGCAGGAGGCCAGACTCGTGTCTGTGGCAGTAGCATCCATTTTGTGATGCCAGGCTCTGGAAAGAAGTTACCGGACTCGTCAGAGTTAACATGCCTTTCCCTCTAGAAGGGTGGAATGCTACCCCCGCCGCCAGAATTGGCGGGGGGTAGTATTCCAAGATGTTTGACACCAAACACGACATGTTTTGGTGCAGCCATTCCATAGTTAGCATTTTACCGCGAGGATATAATGCGTTTAAGAGTATATGGTCAGGCTGCACTACAAACAGCATCAGAGATGGTCTCCGAACGCTGCAGAGGGGCCCTGCTCATGCAGGGGCACCCTCTCACATAGAAACCATGCACTCTGCCTTTAGGATTGATAAGGCCTGCCTTAGGAGTGACTTATAGGTTTATATGTGTGTATGCATTTAGTGATATAGGTAACCTATACCACAGCAAGGGGTGCATGCACCACCTTACCCAGGCTGCAGTAGCAGACCTGTGGTGTCAGTTTGGATGGCCTACCAGGGGTGGCATAATATATGCTGCAGCCCCTGGCAGGCCTCTGAGGTACCTATGCCCTTGGTACATAGTATACCATATACTAGGGACTTACAAGGGCACTCCAGATCCCAATCAGAGATGTGCCTAAGGCACATGGAGACCCTTTTAAAGAGGAAACAGCTAGGCTGGGGTTCTGAATAGCAGGGCCCCAGCCAGACTAATGTCGAAAACCAGTGAAGTATCAGCAAAAAGTGGGGGTACCCCTGTGAAGCAGATCCTACTCTCCTACACAACCCCCCCAAACGTAGGGACATTAAACTAACCTTGCCCAGTTAAGTCTTCATGTTCTAAGTGGAAATACCTAGAGAGTCCATCTGCATTCGCATGGTTACTCCCAGGCCTATGTTCCACTGTAAAGTCCATCCCCTGTAGGGAAATGGACCACCTAAGCAGTTTGGGGTTTTCACCCTTCATTTGTTTTAGCCATAAGAGGGGCTTATGGTCTGTCTGAACCAGGAAGTGTGTACCAAACAAGTATGGCCTCAGCTTCTTCAGAGCCCAGACCACAGCAAAGGCCTCCTCTCTATGGCTGACCAACGTTTCTCTCTAGGGGTCAGCCTTCTGCTAATAAAAGCTACTGGCTGATCCTGACCTTCTTCATTCAATTGTGACAGTACAGCCCCTACCCCCAATTCAGATGCATCAGTTTGAACAATGAACTTCTTGGAGTAATCAGGACTCTGCAGAATTGGAGCAGTGCACATGGCCTGCTTGAGGTCATCAAATGCCTTTTGACAGCTAACTGTCCACTGAACCTTTTTGGGCATTTTCTTAGAAGTTAAGTCATTCAAGGGTGTCACTATTGATCCATACCCCTTGACAAATCTCCTATAGTACCCAGTCAGGCCTAAGAAGGCTCTCACCTGAGTCTGGGTAGTGGGAGCAGTCCAGTCCATGATGGTCTGGATCTTGCTCTGCAAAGGTTGAACCTGGCCTCCACCCACAAGGTGGCCCAGGTACACAACCTGACTCTGCCCTATCTGGCACTTAGTGGCCTTGATAGTCAGGCCTGCCTTTTGCAGGGCCTGTAAAACATTCCTGAGGTGGACCAGGTGATCCTCCCAGGTGGAGCTAAAGACAGCAATATCATCTAGATAAGCTGCACTATAGGCCTCCAGTCCTGTGAGAACTGTGTTCACCAACCTCTGGAAAGTGGCAGGTGCATTTTTCAGACCAAAGGGCATCACCACAAATTGATAATGCCCACTAGGGGTTGAAAATGCTGTTTTGGGCTTTGCAGCATCAGCTAGTCTGATCTGCCAGTAGCCAGCTGTTAGGTCAAATGTGCTGAGATATTTGGCAGAGGCCAAAGTATCTATGAGCTCATCCGCCCTGGGTATTGGATGGGCATCAGTCCTAGTGACTGCATTGAGGCCCCTGTAGTCTACACAAAACCTCATCTCTCTTTTCCCACCACTGGTGTGAGGTTTAGGTACTAGGACTACTGGACTAGCCCAAGGGCTATCTGAGGGCTCAATCACTCCCAATTCCAACATCTTCTGGACTTCAGTCCTGATACAGTCCCTGACATGGTCAGGTTGCCTATAAATCTTGTTTTTAATAGGCAGACTGTCCCCAGTGTCCACTTCATGAGTGCACCAGGTGGTCTGACTGGGTGTCAGAGAAAACATATGTCTAAACTGATTGAGGACTTGCCTGCAATCAGTTTGTTGCTGGGTAGTGAGGCTGCCTGCCAAGGCTACACCATCAACTGACCCATCGTCAGGGTTCTGTGAGAGCAGGTCAGGGAGTGGGTCACTCTCTTCCTCCTGCCCTTCATCAGTAGCCATGAGCAAGCCCATGTCTGCCCTGTCCACATATGGCTTAAGTCTGTTGACATGGAGAACCCTGTGGGGACTCCTGGGTGTTCCCAGGTCTACTAAGTAAGTGACCTCACCCTTCTGCTCAACAATAGTGTGGGGTCCACTCCATTTGTCTTGGAGAGCTGCTGGGGCCACTGGCTCCAACACCCACACCTTCTGTCCTGGCTGGTAAACAGTTAGGACAGCTCTTTGGTCATGCCAGGCCTTTTGAAGTTCCTGGCTAGCCTCAAGGTTTTTGGTTGCCTTTTTCATGTACTCAGCCATCCTGGAGCGGAGACCAAGTACATAGTCCACTATATCTTGCTTTGGGGGCTTGAGAGGTAACTCCCATCCTTCCTTCACCAAGCACAGTGGACCCCTCACAGGGTGGCCAAACAGAAGTTCAAAAGGGCTGTAACCAACCCCTTCTGAGGCACCTCCCTATATGCGAATAAAAGGCAGGGCAAGAGTATGTCCCATCTACGCCTAAGCTTTTCTGGGAGCCCTTTAATCATGCCCTTCAAGGTTTTGTTGAATCTCTCAACTAAACCATTGCATTGTGGGTGATAGGGTGTGGTGAACTTATAAGTAACTCCACACTCCTTCCACATTGCCTTTAAGTACCCAGACATGAAGTTTGCACCCCTGTCTGATACCACCTCCTTAGGAAAGCCCACTCTTGAGAAAATTCCCAGGAGGGCCCTTGCCACCACAGGTGCTGTAGTGGTCCTAAGGGGTATAGCCTCTGGATACCTGGTGGCATGATCCACTACCACCAGTATAAATCTGTGCCCAGATGCTGTTTGGGGATCCATGGGACCAACAATGTCAATCCCTACCCTCTCAAAGGGCACCCCCACCACAGGTAGTGGTATCAGGGGGCCTTTGTAGTGCCACCTGCTTTGCCACTGGCTTGGCAGGTTACACAGGAGCGACAAAACTCCTTACTGTCTTCAGACATGTGGGGCCAGTGAAAGTGAGGGACAATTCTGTCCCAAGTCTTGTTCTGGCCCAGGTGTCCTGCTAAGGGAATATCATGGGCTAGGGTCAATAGGAAGCCCCTGAACTTCAAAGGTATTACCAACCTCCTGGTAGCACCAGGCTTGGGGTCTCTACTCTCTGAGTACAGGAGTCCATCATCCCAATACACTGTATGGGGACCACTAGCTTTCCCAGCAGCCTCAGCAGCAGCTTGCTGTCTGAGGGGTTCAAGGGAGGGGCAGCTCTGCTGCTCCTGGCTCAGATCTGCCCTAGAAGGTCCCCCTGTCCCCAAGAACTCAACCTGGTCAGGCTCAAGTTCCTCTGGGACAGTTCCTTCTTCAGGGCTGAGATCATCCCCTCAAGGGACTGATCTTCCTCCTGAGCCAAGGGGGAAGGCACTGCCTTAACCCTACTACTCCTCCTCTTGGAAGGCACTTGGTCCATTCTTCCAGAATCCAAGGCCTGTTCAGTTTTAGACAGTTTAGCTTGTGACCTGGTCACAGCAAACACATCTGCAGGGATCCCCAGCATTTCTGCATGGGTCCTGAGCTCCACTTCTGCCCAAGCAGAAGTCTCTAAGTCATTGCCAAGCAAGCATTCGACTGGTAGGTTTGCACTTACCACAACCTTCTTAAGGCCAGTTACCCCTCCCCAGGAGAAGTTAACAACTGCCAGAGTATGGTCTGTTCTGACATTGCTAGCATTGGTCACTTGGTACATTTCACCAAGTATAACTTGCCCAGGTAGCACAAGGTCTTGTGTCACCATTGTGACACTTGCCCCTGTGTCCCTAAATGCCAAAGCCTCTCGTCCATTGATTAAAGGCTGTTGTCTGTACTTGCCCAGATTACTGGGACTCACAGTGGAGGTCACATCCATGCCTCCATCACAGACTAACACAGCCTGAGTCAGCTCCCTGACTAAGTCAGAGCCCAACTCAGTTCCCAGGGTGAACCCTACTAAACCCTTGGCTGGAGCACTTCCACCAACTGTACTAGGGGGAACAGGTGCCTTAGGGGCATTGGTGGAGGCTGGACTGGAGTCTTTGGACTTGGTGCAATCACTGGTCCAGTGGGTCTTTTGCTTACAGACCTTGCACCATGGTTTTCTTTGGCCTTTACCCTTGGTAGACTGGGAATCCCCACCAGAAGAAGATTTTTGGGGGCCTGATGAAGACTTTTGATCTTTACCCTTCTCCCCACCCTTGTCAGAGTTCTTAGCATCTTGCTTCTTGGTTTCCCCACCTTGGTTCTGTACCTTCTGCTTCACCCTGGTTCTGACCCATTTGTCTGCCTTCTTTCCCAATTCTTGGGGAGAGGTCAGATCAGAGTCAACCAGGTACTGATGCAACAGCTGGTTTTGACAGTTATTAAGAATCTGCTCCCTCATTATCAGATTATACAATCCTGAGAAGTCACACACCTTACTGCCCATCAACCAGCCTTCCAGAGCCTTGGCAGAACAATCCACATAGTCTACCCAGTCTTGAGTCTGTGCTTTTTGGGTGTCTCTGAACTTCAACCTGTACTGTTCAGTGGTTAGGCCAAACCCATCAATAAGAGCACTCTTCAAGACCTTGTAATTGTCAGCATCCTCCTCTCTAACAGTGAGGAGCTTGTCTCTACCTTTGTCAGCAAAGGAGAGCCACAAGATTGCTGCCCACTGCTCCTGAGGGACCTTCTGTACTTTACAGGCCCTCTCTAAAGCAGTTATCCATTTGTGGATATCATCCCCACTCTGGTAGGGAGGGACAATCTTGCTCAGGTTCCTATGGTCATAGGACCTTTCCCTATCTCTAGGGATATGGCTGCCACCATGGGACTCTAGTCCCAACTTTCTTCTCTCTTTAAGGAGATCTAGGGATTCTCTATCTAAAGCCAATTGCTTCTTCCTGATCTCCAGTTGAGTTTCCTCATACTGGACCAGTCTCTTTCTTCTCTCATGAGAGGATTCCCTCCTGTGAGAAGAAACAGAGCTCCCTATTGAGGTGCCAGAGTGGTTAGACTCCTGAGAAGGAGACCTAGACTTCCTGAGCACACTCATAATCCTTCCTGGGGGGACAAAGGTGTGGTTCTCCAGATCCTCATCTTCATCTTCCCCAGAAGGGATTGGGTTTTCCAGGTCAGGGTCATTGTCACCCTCCTGGTCAGTTTCAGAGGGGGGCTGGGGGTAGTAGTACCCCTGGCCCCTTCCTCATCTGCTGGCCCACCCTCTGCTCCTACCCCTTCAGTCTCTGAGGACTTACTAAGATCATAAGCCACCAACATCTCCTGGAGGTGTTGGGTGGTGGGACTTTGGCCTGTCCTTAATTTCCTCACGTTACACAAAGCTCTCAGTTCCAAGAATGGGAGTGTGTCATACTTGGAGGGGGAAGCTCCATGGCTTCCTGCAGGGTATCTCTAGATCCTGCTTTTAAAGACATTACTAGTGTGGTGTGGTGTATGCACTACCTACTCTAGTGTGGCCTACTAAACTCTCTTGAGTTGTAGAAAGGGTTGTGCTATCCCTTAACACACAACTCTAAGTTCAGTAGAACTTACTGATATTCTAAGCTTAAATTATATGTACCTTAGGTACCTTTAGTGGTTTTCAGTTGATCAATTCAATTGAGATTATCTGGTAAAACAATAGCAAGCTGGAATCCCACACGCTGCACACCAATGTGAGAAGTTGGCCTGGCATATGCTGTCCACTAATTATAGTGGGCACCTTGCACCAGTCCAAATCGACTCTTATGGTAGGTAGGTTAAAGACAACCTTATTGAAAGCTATCCTAGTGGTAGCTGTGGAGAGCAGCCTTCAGGCTAAGTCTTGAAGGAATGTAAAGCAGCTTGTTTTACCAGTCTATAATCTCTTGAGTGACCAAATGAAAGAGCACCACACCAGGTATATATTCAAAATATATGTATTTATTACTAAACACACCCCTCTAGTCTCTTTATGAGGCTAGAGTTCGAAGTACATAGGTTATAAGATCTTAAATCACAGTAATAGCACAAATACACGTTTGGGCCCTAGGGGCGTACCAAACCATATACCAATAAAGTGGTATGCGAACCACGACTGAACTAGACACTAGGCCTAGAGCCTCTAGAAGTGCTTGGACCACAAGGAACCACCCAAGGTAGTGACACAGGGGACCCACGGGAGACGCGTGCAGTGTAAATACACAACCGCGATACGCCGTTAACTTCTATGGAGAAAGTCGGGATCGGGAAAATAGAGGAAAGGGACACTTAGAAGAGGACTAGGACAAAACCCTTTGAGACCTAGGACTTTGAAGAGTCTCTACCCACGGGAGCACCGGAGTACTCGTGTTACCTCACCCAGGGAAGCCGGGTGCATAGGTGCCTTTCGGGGTCGGGTTTCGTCGTCGGTTCTTATGGCGATCTGCTGCAAAGTGCTGCTGGCGACCAGGAGAAAAGTGTCCGGGTGGATCCAAGAGTGGATCGGAGTTCTGAAGAACCTGAAAGCAGAGGGGACAGAGTCTGGGTCACTAGCCAGTGACCAGCGAGGCGATGGACAGATGCCCACCGATGTCGAGTGCTTCAGGTGCGTTGACGGTCGTCTCGTTTCTGCAGCCACGAGGTCCAGGAGGCGTTGTCGGCGACCAGGAGCAGGATTCGGGCTGGTACACAATGTCTGTCGAGTGCTGCGGTGTCGGCGACCAGATTGGACCCAACAAGCCTTGGCAACGGCAAGTCTCGATGTAGCTGAAGATCGTCGATGGTGCAGACCAGCAAGGTCTGGGGAACTCACCCAGCAAGGGTAAGTGAGGGCAGGCCTGGAGCAACCAGACTGCCAAGTAAAGAAAAGATTGGCCTTCGGTAAGGGCTACTAGCCAACGGGCTAGCGACCGCGAAGGAGCCTCGTGACGCCGCACGTGGAGCTGGCTTACAGGACACTCGTGGAGTGGGGGCCAGTGATCTTCGGTGCAGGTGGTGCTGGAGGCTAGGGCTACTCGGAGCCCAAAGCACGACTTCTTGGGAGACCCAGAAGATGGTGCACTTGCAAGTGTGCTCGGTGTCCAGGGGTCACGGTCTCACGTTACCCACGATAGCCACGGGCCTCAGCTTTGCTGGGGACTCAGGGTAGCCTCGGGGAAGTCTGAGAATCCACCTCTGGTGATGCGATGACTTCGGCGTCCGACGGGAGCTTCAGTGATGCGAACCGGACAGATGCTTCTTTGGTGCCTGCCAAGCAGGGGAGTCACTCCTTGACCCCAAGGGAGATTCTTCAGTCCTCTAATCTTGTCGTAGAGCGTCGAAGGTCCAGGATTCCGTGTCAGAGTTTCGTCCAGGTATAATCTAAAGTCCTAAGGACTGGGTTCCTACCTTTATTCCAAAAATAGGGGATGGACTACTCTGTGGCCCCACCTATGGGTGGGTCAGGGCAGAGGGGTGGCTACACCCCTTTCCCTTTGTCCAGTTCGCGCCAAAGCAGGGGCTGCAAGCCCCTGATCCGGTTTGAACTGGGGTATGCACAGGGACACCAAATGTGCCCCCAGTGCAGGACTTCAAAGCACCCGAAAGTGCTCCCGCCCAGCCCCAATACACTTTGTCCTGTCTGGGGAGGTGGTCACACCTCCCTGGGACAGGAAACCTATTGTCCAGGCCTCCCCTGCCGGAGTTTCGTCCAGCAGCAGGAGGCCAGACTCGTGTCTGTGGCAGTAGCATCCATTTTGTGATGCCAGGCTCTGGAAAGAAGTTACCGGACTCGTCAGAGTTAACATGCCTTTCCCTCTAGAAGGGTGGAATGCTACCCCCGCCGCCAGAATTGGCGGGGGGTAGTATTCCAAGATGTTTGACACCAAACACGACATGTTTTGGTGCAGCCATTCCATAGTTAGCATTTTACCGCGAGGATATAATGCGTTTAAGAGTATATGGTCAGGCTGCACTACAAACAGCATCAGAGATGGTCTCCGAACGCTGCAGAGGGGCCCTGCTCATGCAGGGGCACCCTCTCACATAGAAACCATGCACTCTGCCTTTAGGATTGATAAGGCCTGCCTTAGGAGTGACTTATAGGTTTATATGTGTGTATGCATTTAGTGATATAGGTAACCTATACCACAGCAAGGGGTGCATGCACCACCTTACCCAGGCTGCAGTAGCAGACCTGTGGTGTCAGTTTGGATGGCCTACCAGGGGTGGCATAATATATGCTGCAGCCCCTGGCAGGCCTCTGAGGTACCTATGCCCTTGGTACATAGTATACCATATACTAGGGACTTACAAGGGCACTCCAGATCCCAATCAGAGATGTGCCTAAGGCACATGGAGACCCTTTTAAAGAGGAAACAGCTAGGCTGGGGTTCTGAATAGCAGGGCCCCAGCCAGACTAATGTCGAAAACCAGTGAAGTATCAGCAAAAAGTGGGGGTACCCCTGTGAAGCAGATCCTACTCTCCTACAGAAAGTTTGCCATTACTAGTTTTACCTTATTGAGAGAGGTGCATTGCATTGATTGTGTGCATAAGAAAATCTTTTATGAGTTTCTGATATTTCATATTCTACAAATCCATTTGGAAGGTGAGTTATATATTTCTGAGGTGTATTATGTATTAGCTTTATTTTTAAACTTTAAAAATTATTCAAGAACTGTGATGTTTGAAATATATTATTAAATGTAGAGATG
This sequence comes from Calotriton arnoldi, assembly GCA_963921515.1. NCBI lineage: Eukaryota > Metazoa > Chordata > Amphibia > Caudata > Salamandridae > Calotriton > Calotriton arnoldi. The sequence goes on from CAWUFW010021030.1 coordinate 19,087, forward strand.
TGTATTGTAGTTTGTTATATTGTAGTTAAATGTTGTAAGAAATAGATTTTGTATAGTAGTATGTGCATATTGGAAGATGGATTAGTGATTATGGTAGTTTGTTTTAGTGTGTGGATATGTACATTTGTAGTATACCGCATCATTTTAGGTGTTTGTTTAACATTTTAAGTGGAGTCTGTTAAGTTTTAAGGTGTACATGGACTTCTGTCACAAGTATGTCTCTACTTGTATATGTATTTTCATATGTCTTATACATTTGAAGGTGCATGATGTATAACAAAGAGGTGTTGTTGCTTTTTATGTGGTAGGATCAACACTGTGAGTAGTAGTAGAATGTTGAAGATGCAGTATAATTGTGTCGTTTAAAAGATGTTGAGATCAGGTATTCGTGACTACGCTACTTTTTATAAGTCTCTAGAGAGGTACAGTTGAAATATGACACATAATTTTTGGTGTTTGCTTTAAATTTGAAGTTTGTTCCATGAATTTTTGAGGTGTGCATAGTGTTGTGGTAGAGACATATGCATGCATGCTTTCAGGATGTTGCACTTTTTTCACTAATTCAGGCACTACCACCGTACTACTCCAATGTCCCAGGCAGTACCCATGCACTTATAAAATCACCCAGGCAGTTTCTGTGTACTCTTGTAATCCCCCAGATATTATCCCTCAACTTATGCAAACACCCAGGCATTATGTATGTACTCCTTAATCCCCCAGACATTATCTTTGCACTCATGTAATCACCAATGCATTAGCTATATAATGATTTAATCACCCAGACACTACCCTTGCACTCCTCCAATCACTCAGGCACTACTGCAGTACTACTTCAATCACCCAGGCACTACACATACACTTATAAAATTACCTAGGCACTTCCTATGTACTCCTGTAATCTCCCAGATATTACCCCTGCAATCATGGAATCACCAGGCATTACCTATGTACTCCTTTGATCCCCCAAACATAACTTCTGCCATCATGCAATCACCAATGCATTAGCTATACACTGGTTCAATCACCCAGGCAATACCCTTGCACTCCTCCAATCACCCTCTCAGGATCGATGCACTCTTCCAATCACTTAGCCAGTGCGAATGCACTTATAAAATCACCCAGGCACTACCTCTACAATCTTTCAATCACCGAGGTACTACCACAGTATTACTCCTATCACCCAGGCAGTACCAATGCACTTGTAAAATCACCCAGGCACTTTCTAAGTACTCCTGTAGTCCCCAGATATTACCTCTGAACTCATGCAATCACCAATGCATTAGCTACACAGTGGTTCAATCACCCAGGCAATACCCTTGCACTCCTCCAATTACCTTTTTACGATCCATGCACTGGTCCTATCACTTAGCCAGTGCCCATGCACTTATAAAATCACCCAGGCACTACTTTTACACTCCTCCAATCACTGAGGAACTACCACAATAGTACTCTAATCACCTAGGCAGTATCGATGCACTTATAAAATCACCCAGGTACTTCCTATGTACTCTTATAATGCCCAGATATTATCCCTTAACTCATGAATCACCCTGAGATTACCTATGTATCCTGCAATCCCTTAGACATTACCTCTGCACTCATGCAATCACCAGTGCATTAGCTATGCAATGGTTCAATCACCCAGACACTACCCTTACACTCCTGCAATCAGCCTCTCAGAATCTATGCACTCATCCAAACATTTAGCCAGTACCCATGCACTTATAAAATCACCCAGGCACTATCTTTGCACTCCTCCAATCACTCAGGCATTCCCTCAGTACTCCTGCAATCACCCAAGCAGTACTCATGCACTTATAAAATCACCCACTCACTTGGTATGCACTCCAGTAATCCTCTAGATATTACCCCTGTAGTCATGGACTCACCCAGGCACTAGTTATGAACTACCCCTGCAGTCATAGAAACATACAGAGTCTACCTATGCACTTATGTAATAACCCAGGCACTAGCCTTGCAGTCGTACAATCACCCAGGCCATACTGTTGCACTTATCTATTCACCTAGTCACTACTCCATGACTCATCTATGCCTTCAGGTGCTGTTTAAACAATTATCCATGCACTAAACCTGTATGTGTGCACTTATGCAATTAGCCAGTCACTATCCATCTTCTCCTGCAATTACCCAGTGACTACCCTTGCACTCATACAATCACCAACGCACTACCCATGGAGTTATGCAATCACTGAGGCAGATCTATTACATGTTTCAGTTGTAGGTTCCACTATATTCCAGAAATATTGTTTATATATATTTTTTTAGATATGATGATGATTTGAAAAGGTAGAGACATTTGTATGATTGCTTTTAACAATATGGAGAGAATTATGGTTGAGTCATGTAATAGTCTGCTGCTTTATATTTGGCTAGGTGCAACACTCATGCATTTATTAAAAAAACGAAGTACTACCCATGCAGTCTTCAAATGATCCAGGCACTACATATGCACTGCTGTAATCACTTACACATTACTGCTGCACTCATGCAATCACTAAGGTATTACCCATGCACTCTTTGAATCATGCAGTCACTACTCATGCACTTATATGATCACCCAGGCACTACTGTTGCACTCCTTTTATCACGGAGGCACTACCCTTGTACTTATGTAAACACTCAGCAAGTAGTCATTCTGTTATGAAATCACCCAGGCACTACCTTTGAACTTATCTATTCACTCAGGCACTACCTTAGTAGTCCTGTAATCACCCAAGAAGTACCCATGCACTTATAAAATCACCCAGTCACTTCCAGATATTATCCCTGTAGTCATGCAATCACCCAGGCGTTACCTGTGCACTCCTTTAATCCCCAAGACATTACCCCTGTACTCATGTAATCACCAATGCATTAGCTATACAGTGCTTTAATCATCCTGGCACTATCTTTCAACTCTTTCAATCACGGACGCACTACTGTTGTACTTATGTAATCATTAAGCCAATACTCATGCACTTATAAAATCACCCCCAGCCACTACCCATGCACATATAAAATTACCTAGACTCTACCCTTGCACTCCTCCAATCACCCAGGCACTACCTGTGCACTGAAGTGCTTGAAATATACCATATGTTTTTAGATCTCTACTTGAAATGAAGAGTGCAGCTTTTTAAGTGTTAAGGTGTGCATTATCTTGTGACTGAGGTATGTTTGTATTTGCAGATGTATTTTTATATGTGTTATGTATGTAAAGATGGTTGATGTATAAAATACAGGTATATATATATATATTTCTATGGGGCCCATTACGATGGCGGGCGGAAGCACAACCGCCGTGCTGGCGGATGCAAAAACCACCAGTTACCGCCGGCACGCAGCAGTCCACACGCCCGCCCAATTACGATGCGAAAAGCAGGCCAAACACCGCCGGCAAGCCAGCAAAACCGTCCGCCATCAAAGTGCGCCCGCACACGTAGCGGCGCAGCCCAACTGACACACACCGTCCGACGAAACACGTCCCGCCCGGCGCATAAATTACGATGCCGCAAACAAACGGCTCCCACGGCAAAGAGACACCGCACGTGAAAGAGAGGCGGAAACACGGACGCAGAGCACGGACAACGAAGAAGCGGCACCCCGGGCATGAATCCAGCACTGCAGGCCCTTCCCATGCTTCTGCTGATGCACCACCAAGGACGCAACGTACCGCGGAGACGCAGGTAGGCACACACACAACAAGTGCACGCAAACAGCGCACACAGTGCAAGGGCGGAAAAAGCGGACAACCCCCACCAGCGCGTGCACACTACACATCCACCATTGCATCCACATATGACACACAGGCCAAATCCTAACATCGCGGAACACATGTGTACACACCACCTGGGACTAGGAACCAACCACCCCGTCACGGCCCCAAAGCGCCGATGACGCCGCCACACATGCGCACAACGCAGAGGCCAACCGCAGCGCCATGCATGCGTCGCACACAGACACAGGGACACAACCAAGCAGCACACACACCAGCCCCACCCCGAACGCACATGACACGTGACAGGCCGGCCACAGACATGTCCCCAACGCCCAATTCACGGACAACACCCAACGCCACACAACCGACGCACACATGTCAGTGAAGTCACGCAACAGCAGGACACACCCCAGTGTAACAAACATGGCGAAGCACACAGCGGCGGCAACACCAACTAGGAGAAGCAGGGCCCCTTCGGGAAGAGGAACGCCAGTACCACACTGAAAAACCCATACCACCCTGCACATATGAACAAGACACATGAAACGGAACACCAAAGAGCCCGGTGACCGACAACAGGTGGCCCAAGAATTACATCCACACACAAGGCCCAACGCAGAGCGGAAAGGCAGCCTGCCGCCCACACAAGGGAGAGCAGACAGCACTGAATGACCTTCCATTCCAACACCGAAACCACAGCCCTACGACAGAAGCCGGTAAATACAGCCATTGTCCAAGAATAGACCAACACAGGCATGCCGAGGAGACCGACCACACGGCAGATAGCGCATATCACAGAAGCACACAACGGACGGGGAAGAAAGAAGAAAACACTCCCCCATGTCGGCCACATGCAAGTTAATTGGAAGGAGTCACACAGCACCGACCTTGAACTGTCTGAGAAGCATGTGGGAAGAGGGCCCGTGTCCTCCAAACAAGCCAACAGAACACAAGTCCTGTCTCCCCACGACTACACAGAGCTCACAGCAACCCCGGAGCGTGCACATTGCAGACTGCACACACAGCCGGAGCACGCCACCTCTACGAACCGCTGCGAAATGGCAACCGCAACACACCTACCCAACTACGCCGAAGAGCTCAAGCTGTACCAAACCAACACGATACATACATTGGGATGCGATCTCCTGTCCCTGCTGAACGTAAGTTACCGACTGACTTACCGCATCACATTGTTCAGCTGCGTCATGCCCGTCTTCTACTGTCGGAGGTGTCCCTACCAGCATCCCGTCGAGATATGCCTCTCCAACCCGGCATGTCTGAAGGCGGACCTGCTACCACTACTCCTCCCTCTGGACGCACACGACAGGGCCTGCTCTGCCTATGGGGGCATGCCGTATGTGGCCAACATCGCACGCGCACTGAAATGGAACCACTGTGCCTCCACACGACGGATCATCGAGAACAGCTACATCGAATGTCACCCAGCATGCCCCATCATGGTCCTCCAAGGGACAACCTACGAACAACACCTTGACAGCCACCATCCGCTTCATTGGCTGGCAAACATGTACACCACCAATGACATGGAAGCCCTGCTGGACGGCATCGCATACCTGACAACCTGTAAATACGTCGGACCACAACGCAGGTTCCCCGAGTGACCTATGAAGTCCAACCCCGCACCCATGCTCAGCTTCCGCACGGACTGGCCAGTCACCACCACAACAGCCATACCAAACGACCGGCAACTGTAACCACACCATCAACGACATCGCCATGACATCGGATATGACCGGGACATGCACACTGTTCCCCATCACATCCAGGAACACCGCATGCATCGTGGGAGGCAGTGGCATGGGCTCTGTGCATCGCACCCACATGGACGGAACTGCACGAACAACCAGGACACGACATGGATCCAGCGCACATGGACACACACACCGCTCAGTGGACATGAATAGGTCGCCTGGAGTCTGTGGGTGCTGCACCCCTCCCACCCCCGCCCCGGGAATCCCATACCAGGACCTTTGCATGGACGACAAGTGCATACAACAACAACACGACCCCAGTGACTGTGACATGTCCAGTAACTACCACAGTGCAACAACAAGTGGCACGCCGCTGCATGCACGCAAGCACATGCCCTGATGTCATCTCACATGCACGCGTGCATGAGGAACAACCGCAGCAAACCTGTCACATGGAACTGAGATGGACTGTGCCCATGATGCCGAGCGGTCTGGTAGGCTACATGTATACCGTCTGTGTCAAAGTCCGCAGCTATACGTAAATGTACATTAGCACAGCCTTGGCCAAGCAGATGTAACCCCACACCCTATCCCATTTGTAATCATGCTCAGTATATCCTCAACATGTATTCCGCTGCCAGTAGTGTCCACTATACTGCATCACAGAGGACAGAAGACTCAATATAATGTTTGAAACCAAAACTGCCTCCGCTGACTCATTTCACAAGTACGAATGAGAGAGGATGAGAGTATGTGAAGTACACGGCATTCGTGACATGACCATGTAGTCCACTGGTATTGGATGTCAACGCAAATGAGTAGCACTACTGTGGAAGACACACATGTGTCGTGTGAAGTCGTATGGACGCAGTGCTCAGGTGGGTGGGTGCGACGGGTAGATGCGCACATGCCAAGTTGGAGCACGCCGTGTTGGGAGGGGTCATGAACAGTACACCACCGCTTCCCTGGGCATTGTGAGAGGACACCTGTCGGGGGGAGTGAACACGTGTGTGCACAGCAGCCGGGCACACGTACAAAGCGGTACCAGGCGCACCTCAGCCCACCCTCTGTGGACAAGCTGGATCCTGTTGTGCGCCCGCCATGCCCCTTGACAAGGCACACACAGCCCCAGTCGACCAGGTGTAACCCCAACATAGTCAATCCGCACAGGCGATACAGGGCACGGGATGGCAGTGGAGCATGGTGTGTGAGAGGTCTCCTCGCGCTCCTCCTGGTCATATCACGCAGGCAATAGAACCTCAACGTCTAGCATGGCACAAGTCAAATGGAAGTGTAGGGGGACGCACCACAGCACGAGCAGCACTGACGTCACGGGAGGTGGCTCGCACCATCCCATCCATTGCCCATCATACCAACCACGCCACATGCCATTGCGACTAAGTGCAAGCGCGTGCGCCACCACCCCCGAGCCCTCCCCAGAGAGGCCAAAGAGTGAATGTGTGGGCCATCAGCCACAGACGGACGCGGCCTGGCCGCAAGGGCAGCCACAGCCACTGGGTGTCGCAGGTGGCGGATCCGGAAGGCGAAGACTGTGATGCATAGTCCATGCAGGCCGGGTCTCCATTTGGGGCACCACGCAGGTGGACGGCGTCCCGCCACACATCATACCCTGAGACAGCCCACTCGTGCAACTGGACCCACACATACACTCCTTGCCCTCTCTGGTGCGAGCTTGGGGCTGCCTGTGCAAGCGCTAGCCTCGCAGGTGAGCATGCATATTGGGGGGCGAGGGGAGGACATGAGGGCTGGGGCGAAGATGACTGTATCACTGTCAGTTAGTACAAGGGATGACCCAGATGTGGAAAGGAAGAGACGTGTCCCGTGTGTACTGCAACTAGTCGCCAATCCAACTACCCCCCATGTCCGGAATGTAAGCCCGCACCTAGGCCCGCCCATCCGCCACATCGAACATACCACCAGCACGACAACCTTCCCATTCGAAACACTGACTGGGGGTGGCGACCAGTGAACAATCATGTGTAGCCTACCCACGCGTACATGTGGGCCCTCCATGATCCATGTCACCTGCGGCAAAGACATGACATGCGCAATGAGGGAAGTGAGGAGAGCTGTCCGCCCCACGCGCAGAAGGTGCATCAGCTCCACAGACCCAGCAGCGAGTCCAGCAGGGGTCACATGTGCAGGGGCAGCTGTGCCTGGTGTGAAGGCACATGCATATAGACAGCACATCGACCAATGTGTAGTCTGCCCACATCCACAGTCCATCATCATGCGGACATAGGAATTGAACACAGGGCAACACATCTTAGTTGGTGCACCCACCGTGACCAACAATGCGCAATCATCGACGTACCCGCCCTGTGCATGGCCCCCCACCCAACGGAGGCACATCCAGTGCCACCATCCCACACACACAAGCCTTCCACGGAACATGCTGTGTCCAATGGTCAGTACAGAGTCAGCGCCCATCTGGTGGATCCTGAACAGGAGACACATGCACACACATGCCAGCTCCAACTATGTACGTCTGCCACCTGGCACGTGCAATGTAACCTCTCACCTGTGACGTGTGACTGCAAGCACACAGCCGTCTTGGCATGGGGCTGTCAATGTGGACACCAGTCAATGTTTCGGGAGCTGTGATCCGTACAGTGCTGTACATAGGGTGCAGTGCTGACACCTACTACTGTCTCATATCCCCTCGTGCCACAGGTCCCACTTGTATTGGCCGCTCAGCCCGTGCCCACATCGTCGTCAGTCGTGTGCCATACTCATCCAGCCTCGGAAGCAGTTCCATGCTCAGCAGACACTCATGTTGCCGTGGCGTTGCCGCTTGACGAATATGCAGTCAGTCCCCATCAGCACGCCCCGCAAGTCATTGGGGCCTAGATCCCCATGTGCATGCACATGGCAGTGGTATGTCTCACTTGCCATTGCCATTGTTGGGAGACCTGTGTAAGTGTATTGTGGCCGTGCCGTCCCAGCTTGACAGCTGGGCTGTGGCTCATGTGCTTGCTCAGTCATGTCAGTGATGTGTATGCGAAATTGCTATGTGCCGTGTTGCTTTGACATGTGTCCTCTGCCATTTAACCCAGGCGGAGACCGAACATTGACCGCCCATACCAATTGCTGGCGGACATGGACGATACAGAGGTAATCAGGAAGTTTCGGCTGGACAGGCCAACTCTGCATCGACTGTGTGCCATGTTAGAGCCCCATCTCCGTCCCCGCAGGGTGTATCCGACTGCTGTCACCCCCACGGCTAAGGTGATGGCCGCCATGCATTTCTTCGCCACTGGGTCATTCCAGCACACAGTGGGCAGTGGAGGAGGGATGTCCCAGCCCATGTTCAGCAAGGTGCTGAGGGATGTACTGGCAGCCATGATGCTGTACCGGAACAGGTACATCAGATTCCCCAGGGCTCGTGAATTGGCGGCAGTGAAGGGTGCATTCTATGCCCTTGGCAGAATCCCACACGTCGTGGGAGCCATTGACTGCACTCATGTTGGCCTTGTTCCACCACAGGCCACTGAGCACCTGTACCGCAACAGGAAGCACACGCACTCCCTGAATGTGCAAGTGGTGTGCCTTGCGGACATGGTGATCACCCACGTGTGTGCAAAGTTTCCAGGCTCGGCCCATGACGCACACATAATGCGCAACAGCATCTTGCCACGACTGATGGCCAATCTGCAACAGGATCGTGGCTGTATTGTCGGTGAGTATGTGGAGTGGTGTAGCGTGCTGGTTGTGCGATGCTGTCCCCTGTCCAGTTGGAATAGCAACGGTTCTCTGTGTCCCTCACACCCAGGTGACTCTGCGTATCCGAATGGGGCATGGCTGCTCAGTCCATTGAGGAATCCTCGCACCCCAGCAGACGATCGATACAATGAGGCACATGGGAGGACCAGACGTGTGGTCGAGCGTACCTTTGGCCTCCTCAAGTCCAGGTTCAGGTGCCTGGACCGCACCGGGGTGCACTGGCGTACTCCCCACAGAAGGTGTGCCAGATAGTGGTGGCGTGCTGCATGCTGCACAATCTGGCCATTCGGAAGCAGATCCCCCTCATTGTGGATGACGGAGATCAACCAGGGCCCCAGCCCGCTGACCAGGACAGCTCGAGTGAGGTGGACAGCGGAGAGGAGGAAGCTGGGAATGTGCGCCAGCAGCTCATCGCCCGCTACTTCACTCGACGGTGAGTGTCCATGTACGACGGATGATGTGTCTGTATCTATGCAGGTGTGTGTGTGCTGTGTCAGGGTGGCCGTATGTTCACTGCGTGCAGTGTGTCAACGCTCCATGGCCAGGGTAGTATGCCACTGTTGGTGACTTTGGCATTGTGCCCTATTGCTCTGTGCGATGTGTGTACATTGCTTGTAGTTGTTGACATGTACTGTGTGATGGGTGTGTGACACACTCATTGAATGTGCTCCTGTTCTGTCTCCCACCCCTAGGTCCCTACAGGCCCTCCGGATTCCATTGCCATGCCACGCATCAGGTGCCCTTCCGCCCAAGGTGGCCGATGTATTCCGTACAAATAAAACACAGGGCACAAACAGCAGTTAGTGAAAAAGGTGCATTTATTACAAACTGTGACATGTGATTGTGTGTAAGGTGATGACAAAAGTGGTGCGTGCAGTGACAATGAGCTGTCGGTCATGGCTGCGTGATGATCAGGGTGTACCCACTGGTTCTATGTCCATAGTCCAACACACACATGCCATCCAGATGGCTGTGTGGAGTGGGATCGTAGAGCAAGTCAATGCAGTGGCTGGTCAAGGAAGGCTGGCGGAAGGCTGGCTGGCTGCCTCACTTGCGACTGGAGCGTGCGAAGTCCTCCCGGGAGATCTGTTTCCTCTTCGGACGGCCCCTTCCACGTTTGGGAGGGGGTGTGTGGTGGCGACCTGCTGGTGGTGGGTGAGGTGTGCTCACTGGCTGTGGACGCAGGGGAAGTGGACACTGCTGGCCGACCCTGCGCCCTAGCAGGTGGTGGCGGAGGTGGTGTTGCTGGCCTTGCCTGTGACCCCACCGCCACCACCAGCTGGCCCATGAGGTCCACGAGTTGGTCCATACGGGACACGAATTGGCCCATATGGGCGTCCATGGACCTCAGCACCCCCAGCACCTCCCGCGTGTCAGTAGCAGACCTGGCCCATTGTCCTTGGGCCTCTTCATAGGCCCCAAGGACTCTGGCCATTTGAGGCAGGGCATGGCTCCCAGGGGAGGCTGGCGTTTCCCTGACCCTGCTCCTCCTACCAGTCCTGCTGCCACCGGCCTGCCCACTAGCCACATTGCTCACCACGGTCCTCGCTGTGGCTCCCAGGGTGGATCCAGTCGGCCGGGCCACCACCTGCGCTGGGGCTGGTGCCAGCGAAGACGTGGTGGTGGTGGAGGCGGTGGTGGTCGGTGCGGCGATGGTGGCGGTTGCGGCAGTGGTAGTGGCCGCAATGACCGTGGGTGTGGCCGCAACGACAGTGGCAGCAGGGGACTGGGACTGTTCAGCATCCCTGGATGATGGGTTGGTGGGTAGGAGGGGTCCTGGGGAGCGGCTGGGCCCTGCCACGCCAGATGGGCCAGCTTGGTGGTCCGTGTCCGAAGAGGTGGACAGATCCTCCAGATCCGTGTGTCCTCGTTGGGGGCTTGTAGGCTGGCTGTGCTGGCTGCTGTCTCCATCCCCAGCGTCCAGCAGTTCGTCACCTGTGGAGAGAATGAGATTTGTTATTGTGTTGCACCTGGCGAAGTATGTATTAGTCGTCTGACATTGGCAGTTCGTGCAATCTCGTACATGGGTTTCCCGGAGGCGAGTGTGTGGCTGTGGCATCTGTAGTTGTGTGTGCTAGGCAATGGGACTGTGTGCTGTGCACATGTGGCATGGGACGGATTGGCCATGCCGATGGGTGTGTTGCTTTGCCCCTACTCATTGTGACTCTGGTGTATGCGGGCTCCTGGCCCATCCTGGGTCTGGTTTGTACTTTGCTTTTGGAGTTCAAATGGAACGCTTAGGAACGCATATGGCAACATGGGGGCCATGCCCCAGATTCGCATTTGGGATGGAATATGCTTTTGGGGTTCAAATGGAACGCTTAGGAACGCATATGGCAACATGGGGGCCATGCCCCAGATTCGCATTTGGGATGGAATATGCTTTTGGGGTTCAAATGGAACGCTTAGGAACGCATATGGCAACATGGGGGCCATGCCCCAGATTCGCATTTGGGATGGAATATGCTTTTGGGGTTCAAATGGAACGCTTAGGAACGCATATGGCAACATGGGGGCCATGCCCCAGATTCGCATTTGGGAGGGGATATGCTTTTGGGGTACATGCTGTGAGCCATGGGTGCCGAACGTGACATGTGTTGTGGCAGCATGACAGTGCATGGTCTGAGGTGTGTGCATGCCTGACATGCCCTGCATATTTGCTGTCTGTTGTGGTTACTGGACATGGCATTGGACGCATCGTTATGAGTGAGTGATAGTTGTGTGCCAGCCAACGTATTGCAGTTGTCCCATCTCCTTGGTGTGCGTGCTGCCCTGTGCCATGTGCATCACTGCAGTGCTCGGGGGGGGTGTGGCCCGTGTTGTTGCTCACAGTGTGTCGTGCGCTTAATTGACTTCTGGCACATGGTTGGTCATGGGCATGTGTCTTAGCGTGACTGCTGTATGTGTGGCAGCTGTGCGGATGACATGCCTTTCATGAGACTGGGGCTGACGGATGGGATGGATGGTATGTTGTATGTGCATGGTGTGTCTGTGAGTTTGATGGGTTCAGTGGTGTTCGTGTGCATTTCTGTTGTTCCGCTCTGTTGCGTCTAGTGTTGTTTGTCTTACATAGGCGTAGTTGTGGGGTGTGTGGTTGACAGGCAGTAGGGGCTACATGGACAGGACTTCAATGGTGTTTCGGTTGTGTGTGATGAGTTGCACAGTGGCTGCCGTGTGGGACTATATTCAGTGTGGCTTGTGCATGCAGACGTGGCTCCTTGGGTGTTGCTATGTCTGTGATGGGTCATGTGGGGTGTGAGTCTGCTGTTCATGTCCGTGTGCACATTGTTCACTTGTTCGTGACGGTGGGCGGTGCTGCGTGTCCGTGTGCTACGTGACATGTCCCATGTGTTGGTGGTGTTATGGTCCTCATGCCTCCAGTAATCCAGCCCTGTCCAGTTTCCCACCTGCAAGTTGTTCGTGCGTGCACTGTACTGGATGCCACATGGCTCTAAGCGGGGGTGCTCCATGTTGCAGGTCTGTGGGGGTGGGGGGTGTAGTGGGTCGTGGGGGTGGCTGTACACCCACTGACACCGATTGCTGTGGACCGTGATGTCTGCCTTTCGGCTGTCGTTGTGCACTGCGGTGGCTGACACGTGGCTGTGGGGTGTGGGGGATGCTCCTCCTTGCTGTGCTGTGGGACTGGGGCCTGGTGTGTGTTGTACTTGGGCTGTCCACCGTCCCACCCACTGCACTTTGTGTTCCTGCCACTTACCTGTTACTTGTCGGTTAGTGCAGCTGTGGCGGACACATGGGTGTGGTGGGTGCTCGTTGTGGCGCTTCTGGCATATTTGGGGACCTGTTGGTGGTTACGTGGCTGGCTTAGTGTACACATGTCCCCACGCATCTTACAGTTGTTCGGTTTGGGCTGTGTGTGGTAGTGTCTGTTGCATGTGTGTGTGATGTGTTGTGTATTGTGTGCTGGACATGGGGGTGTTTGTCCCTGGGAGCTGTGGCATGGTAGTTGCGCATGTGAGTACATAGCGGTGTGCTGGTATACATTAGTTTGTACTTACCAGCCTCCACTCCCCTGCTAATCCGGCGAGGATCTCCGGATGTATTACGACTCGCACCTTCTCCTCCCACGCTTTGAAGGTCTTAAAGAGCGCGGGATTCCCTCCGCCAGTGACGGCAGCCAGCTCTCTGTTTTTGCCCTCCTTCTTCTTGACCAGGCTCTTTACGTCATTCCAACGTTTGTTTATCTCGGTTCTGTTCCTGGGCAGGGTCCCGACTGCATTGACCTGGTCTACGATCCGGGTCCACATTCTGTTTCTGGTGGCTAGTGGTGTGTGCTGGACCATGTTCCCATAGATTTGTGGGTACACCTTGATGATCTCGCCGACCATGACCGTCAGCTCCATGGGCGTGAACTTGGGCATCCTTTGTGGTGCCATGGTGTTTGTGGTGCTGGTGCGGTGTGTGTTGTGTAATGTGCAGGGGGTTTGTGGTGCCGGGTGTGTTGGTGGTGGTGGTGGTGGTGGTGGTGGTAGTGATGTGTGCGTTTCTGTGGTGTGCTGCTGTCCTTGCTGTGTCACTGTGTCCTCTCCTCTCCTCTCTGGTTTGCAATGTAGCAAGGGGTTGTGGTCTGTGGGAGTGCTGCTTTTGTACTCACCTATGTGGGTGTGTCCTCATGGTCTGTTGTTTTCAGGTGTGTTGTGTCTGGGGTTCTGGCCTTTGTATTTTTTGTTTGTCCGGGGGTGTTTTCGGGATGTGTACTGTGCTTGTGTATTTGTGTGTGCCTTGCTGTGTGGACTTGTTGGCCATGTTGTGTGCTATTGGTTTTGTGTGCGGATGGTTTCTGTACAGGTACGTGGGCGCCATGGCTTCTGCCGTGTCGATTCTCATCGGCGTTGTTTGCGCTGGCGGGCGGTATATTTGTTGTTTTTCCGCGCTCATGGCGGTGCGATCGTAATTTCACGTGCGGTGTGTCGGCCGTGTGGGCGGGCGGTTTTGTGTTGTCGTGCGTGTTTCCGTCCGTGGCGGGCGGTTTGACTCCGACTCGGACGATGGCGGGCGGTATTTTGTGTGATTTTTCGCCGATGGCGGTTTTCGGTTTGTGTACTCATAATGGCGTGGTCGGTGTTCAGGCGGTGTGTGCGGGCGGATTTTTGCCGCTTCCATGCCTGGCGGATTTTTTTACGCCGCGTATCGTAATGGGCCCCAATGTTTCTTTTATATATGATGGTACTAGGGAAAGGTAGAGACTCATGCATCCATGCTTTTTTAAATATGGGTTGACTTACTTTAGAGATATGTGAAGGGATGTTGCTTTGTATTTTGGTAGGCTGTACATCTGAGTAGTAGTAGTAGGATGGTTATGTAACAGGAGCAGTAAAGTGATGTTTAATATGAATCACTGACAAAATATCGACCTCAAAAATATCGAGGTACAAAATATCGTGACAAAAATATCGAAGTCAACAATATTGACATCCTATCTACATCATGGTCAGTACAAACATTTTGAAAATTAATTATCGATGTCAAAAATATCGTTGTAAAAAATATAGTTTTTTTTAAATGTTAAAAAAATAATCTAAAATAAAGTAAATAATACATATAATTAAAAGAAACAGTTAAAATTATTTAAAAATGTTTAAAAATACAAACTGATACATATAATGTTAAAATAAATTAAACATATACATATAAAATATAATATATATACTCACTTAATCATATTCATAAATAATTATTTTAATAACTTATAAATTGTTAAAAATATTTTATAAATTATAAATACAGACATACACATACAAAAATATTATTATTAAAAATTGTAAAAATATATTTAACACATTTAAAAAATTACAATATTTTTAATTTTTGTAAAATAAATTATACACAACATTAAGTAAAACAATACAGAAAAATATTGGATAGCGGAGGGAAAAAAATTACTATTCCCACTCCAAAGAGTGCAACAGTAGGGAAAGTGTTGGAAAGCGTAGGGGTAAATTACTATTCCCACTCCAAAGAGTGCAACAGTAGGGAAAGTGTTGGATAGCGTATGGGTAAAAATTACTATTCCAACTCCAGAGGGTGCAACAGTAGGGAAAGTGTTGGATAGCGTAGGGGTAAAATTTGCTATTCCCACTCCAGAGAGTGCAACAGTAGGGAAAGTGTTGGATAGCGTAGGGCTAAAAATTACTATTCCTACTCCAGAGAGTGCAACAGTAGGGAAAGTGTTGGATAGCGAAAGGATTAAAAATACTATTCCCACTCCAGTGAGTGCAACAGTAGGTAAAGTGTTGGATAGGGTAAGGGTAAAAATTACTATTCCCACTCCAGTGAGTGCAACAGTAGGGAAAGTGGTGGATAGCGTAGGGGTAAAAATTACTATTCCCACTCCAGACAGTGCAACAGTAGGGAAAATGTTGGATAGCGTAGGAGTAAAAATTACTATTCCAACTCCAGAGAGTGCAACAGTAGGGAAAGTGTTGGATAGAGTAGGGGTAAAAATTACTATTCCAACTCCAGAGAGTGCAACAGTAGGGAAAGTGTTGGATAGCGTAGGGGTAAAAATTACTATTCCCACTCCAGAGAGTGCAACAGTAGGGAAAGTGTTGGATAGCGTAGAGGTTAAAAATAACATACTTATCAATTAAATAATTGTTTTAATTAAATAATGATTTATTAATAAATTAACAATAAATTATTTATAAATACCAATAAATGAAAATTAATAATTACTTTAATAACATTACATTTCTTCCCACCCTATTCCCCAATAAACACAAAACCCACTCCACATAAAATTTAACACAATTAATATAATTATCAATTAATCAATTAATAAAAATTAATTAACAATTAATAATTAATTAACAATAAATTAATTATCAATATCAATAAATAATAATTAATAAAAATTAATTGCCAATTAATAATTAATGAACGATAAATTAATTATCAATACCAATAGTTATTAATACATAATTACTTAATTATAATAAATTACTTCACACCCTATTCCCCTATAAACACACAACCCACTCCTAAACTAAATTAACACAATTAATATATTTATCAATTAATTAATGAATAAAAATTAATAACCAATTAATAATTAATAAACAATAAATTAATTATCAATACCCAAAAATTATTATTATTAATTACTTTATTATAATTAATTTACTTCCCACCCTATTCCCCTATAAACCCACAAGCTGCTCCACTAAAAAATGTATACAATTAATATAATTATCAATTAATCAATTGATAACAATTAATTACCAATTAATAATTAATTAACAATACATTAAATATCAATAACAATAAATAAAAATTAATAATTACCTAATTACAATTAAATTACTTCCCACCCTATTCCCCTATAAATCCACAACCCGCTACAGAACTAAAATGCAAAATTTAATTAAAAATAATTAATAATTTCTAAAAATTATGAATTAATTTACTATAATTAAATTACTTCCCACCCTATTCCCCTATAAACCCACAACCCGCTACGGTACTAAAACGCAAAATTTACTTTAAAAAAAATTACTAATTTCTAAACAATTAATACATATATTTAAAAAAATAATACAAAACATAACAAAACATGTGGAACACATACATATAAAATACATACTAAAATACATAACACTAACATAAACATCGATATTATTAACATCGATATTTTTACTATCGATATTAACAACTTCGATATTAACAAAAACGATATTTCTTACCTTCAGGTCGATATTCTGGTCACCGATATTCTTGATGTCGATATTCGGTCCCTGCGATATTTAAAACTCGATATTAATGTAGGTCGATATTTAAAAGTCGAGAATTCATATGCAACTAGGAAATTCATCAATCACGCAACCATGCAGACCATAAAACTTGACACACAACTCTTAACATTTCCTACAGACACCTAGAATTATCTGGCATACATCAAATAAAGTTTTACATAGACGCTTTTAAACCACCATAATCAGTAACTCCTCACCCAACATATATTAAACGGTGCACAGTCAAAATATCATATGTATTATGCATCTCAAGATGCTACATGTATAAAAGAGAGATATATTTTTTTATGTATGTTTCTATTATAAATGATAGTACTAGTAAAAGGTAGAGACACATGCATACATGCCTTTATGAAAATGGGAAGATTTATAACAGAGCTATGCGTTGGATTGATGTTTTCTATTTGGGTAGGCCCAACACCCTGAGCAGTTAGAGAATGGTGAACCTGTACTAGAAAAGTGTACACCTTGTTATAAACCACACTTTTGTGTTGCTATTTCAGTATTCTTCTACTACTTAGGATGTTGGGTGTAGTCAAATATAAAGCAGCAACATGAGGAGATGTCTCAGCTGTAAGTCTGCAATGACCCAGGCACTACCCATGCACTAAGCCACTATATGTACAGTTCTTCAATCGGTCAGGCACTACTCCGCCACTTATGTAATCAGTCAGGCACTATCTCTGCACTCCTCCAATCACCCAGGCAGTACAGATGCACTGATACATTCATGAGCCACTACCGATGCTTTGATAGATGCACTCAGCCAGTTCCTCTGCACTCATGTAATCAACCAAACACTACCCATGCAGTTTTCCAATCATCCAGGCACAACCTTTGCACTCATGCAATCATCTAGGTACTACCTATGCATTGTTGCAATTAGTCAGGCAGTATCCATGCATTCTTTGATGTATGAAGGCACCATCTGTGCATTGCTCTAATCACACAGGCATTATTTTAGCACTCATACAATCACCCAGGTATTACATATGCCATTTTTCAATCACTCAGAGAGTACCCATGCACTCTTGCAATCACCCAGGCTCTATGCATGCACTCATGCAATCACCCAAGTGTTACCTATGCACTTCTTCAATCACTCAGGCAGGCCTCTAATTTCATAAGCACTACCCCTGTATTCTGCTACTACTCAGGATGTTGCACTTCTCCAATCACTCAGGCACTACTGCAGTACTACTCCAATCACCCAGGCAGTACACATGCACTTATAAAATCACAGGCACTTCCTATGTACTCCTGTGATCTCTCAGATGTTACCCTTGCAATCATAGAATCACCAGGCATTACCTATGTACTCCTCTAATCCCCCAGACATAACTCCTGCAATGATGCAATCACCAATGTATTAGCTATACACTGGTTCAATCACCCAGGCAATACCCTTGCACTCCTCCAATTGCATTTTCACAATCGATGCACTCCTCTAATCACTTAGCCAGCTCCAATGCACTTATAAAATCACCCAGGCACTACCTCTACACTCTTCCAATCACTGAGGCACTACCACAGTATTACTCCTATCACCCAGGCAGTACCAATGCACTTATGAAATCAGCCAGGCACTTTATATGTACTCCTGTAGTCCCCAGATATTACCTCTGAACTCATGCAATGACCAATGTATTACCCACACACTAGTTCAATCACCCAGGCAATACCCTTGCACTCCTCCAATTATCTTTTGACGATCTATGCACTCGTCCAATCACTTAGCCAGTGCCCATGCACTTACAAAATCACCCAGGCACTACTTGTACACTCCTGCAATCACTGGGGCACTACCACAATAGTACTCTAATCACCTAGGCAGTATCAATGCACTTATAAAATCACCCAGGTACTTCTATGTACTCTTTTAATGTCCCAGATATTATTCCTTCACTCATGAATCACCCAGACATTACCTATGTACTCCTGTAATCCCTTAGACATTACCTCTGCACTCATGCAATCACCAGTGCATTAGCTATACAGTTGTTCAATCACCCAGGCACTATCCTTACACTCCTCCAATCAGCCTCTCAGGATCTATGCACTCGTCCAAACATTTAACCAGTGCCCATGCATTTATAAAATCACCCAGGCAGTACCTTTACAGTCCTCCAATCACTGAGGTAGTACCACAATAGTACTCTAATCACCTAGACAGTATCGATGCACTTATAAAATCACCTAGGCACTTTCTATGTACTCATGTAGTCCACCAGATATTACCCCTGAACTCATGCAATCACCAATGTATTAGCTATACACTGGTTCTATCACTCAGGCACTACCCTTGCACTCCTCCAATCACCCTGTCAGTATATATGCACTCCTTCAATCACTCAGACAGTACCTATGTACTTATAAAATTACTCAAGCACTACCTATGCACTTATGCAATCACCCAGGCACTACCTTACTACACCTGCAATCACCAAGGCACTACTCTCGTTCTCATAGAATCACACAGGCACTATCTCTGCAGTCATGCATTCACTTAGATACTACCTCTGCACACATGCAATTGCCCAGGCATTATCCCTACACTCATGCAATCACCTAGGCATTATCCCTGCACTCATGCAATCAGACAGGCATTACGGAAGCAGTGCTTCAATCATCCAGCCACTACACATGCACTTATGTAATGACCCAGGCAGAACTCTTGCACTATGCAATCATGCACTATGCATTGTTCCAATCAGTCAGGCACTATCCATGCATTCTTCGATGTACCAAGGCAGCATCTGTGTATTAGTCTAATCATGCTGGCATTGTCTTTGCACTCATATAATCACCCAGGTATTACCTATGCCGTTCTTCAATCACTCAGACAGTACCCATGCACTCCTCCAATCACCACGGCACTACCCATGCAGTTATGGAATCACGTAAGCATTACCTATGCAGTTCTTTAATCACTCAGGTAGTACTCATGCAGTCCTCTAATTTCATAGACACTACCCCTACACTCATGTAATCACTCAGGCACTATGACTACATGGGGTGTTGGGCCTAGTAAATGATATAGCAGCAACCTTTCATATTTCTCTGGTGTAAGTCTCACAATGTTCCTAAAAACATGCATGCATATATCTGTACTTTCTGTTAGTAGTATCATATATCAAAGAAACATACAAATAGATGTTTAGTTGTGTTTTATATGTGTACTATGTTCAGATGTATAAGACATATCACAATATATGTACAAGTTCAGACATATCTTAAACAGAAGACCATGAAGACGTTAAAAGTTGAGAGAGTGCACTTCATATTTCAAAGAGACACTTAGATTTATTTAGTGCACTTCAAGTGAAGTTTTCCAGAGAGTCTTACAAAGTATCATAATCACTAATTTGTCACCTAACATATGTTAAACATTTCTTTTCTGCTGCTGCTGCTTTACCATTTTACTAGTAGTTAAGTGTTGAACATAGTCAAAATAAATAAGTAAGAAGCAAGAGAAGTGCAGACAGAAGCAACAGAGGTGCAGAAGGAGGCAAGAGAAGTGAACAAACAGGCAAAAGAAATGCAGAAAGATCCAAGAGCAGTGCAGAAGGAACCAACAGAGGTATAGAAGAAGGCAGGAGGAGTGCAGAAGGAGCCAGGAGAGGTGTAGAAATTGGCAAGAGAGGTGTAGAAAGAAGCAACAGAGGTGCAGAAGAAGACAAGACAATTGAAGAAAGAGGCAAGACAGTTGCAGAAATAGGCAAGAGAGGTGCAGAAAAAGGGAACAGGGGTGCAGACAAAAGGCAAGATAAGTGTAGAAAGAGGGAAGAAGGATGTAGGAAGAGGTAAGAGGTAAAAGGGGTGCAGAAAGGGTAATAGAAGTGCAGAAAGAAACAAGAGTAGTGGAGAAAAAAGTAAGAGGTGTAGGTAGAGGGAAGTGGGATAGAGAAAAAGCAAGAGAAGTGCAGAAAGAAGCAAGAGAGGTGTAGAAAGAGATAAGAGAGGTACAGAAAGAGGGGAGAGGGGTGCAGAAAGAGGTGTTATGCGGTTTTATATGTTATTCGGTTTTATATAGCGCATAGCTGCCCCGGCAAAGGGGCGTCCCAGCGCTGAATCAGAAAACTGCAGAAACAGTAGACAACAGAAGCCGCCTACAGTGGAGGAAAGAGGTACGTTTTGATGGCCCTATGGAATGCCAGGTAATTTTTCATACTGCGGATGGCGATGGGGAGCGTATTCCAAAGTTTGGCTGCCAATACGCGAAAGGAGCGCCCACCCGCACAAGCCTTCCTCACCCGCGGAATAATCGCCAGGTGCTGGCCCATAGACCGAAGTTGACGGGAGGGAATGTAAGATGTAAGCAGATTGGCCAAGATATCTGGAGAGGAAAGATTTAAAATTTTAAAGGACATACAGAGAATCTTGAACTCTATGCGTTTAGCCACAGGTGCACAAAGAGTGAAGAAGGGTGCAGCAAGAGGTAACAGGGGTACAGAAAAAAGCCACAGAGTTGCAGAAAGAAGCAAGAAAAGTTGAGAAGGAAGCAACAGAGATACACAAAGAGGTAACACTGGTGCAGAAAGAGGCAACAGAGATGCAGAAAGATGGAAGAATGGTGCAGAAAGAGGTAACAGGAGTACACAAAGAGGCAACAGGGATGCAGAAAGAAGCAAGAGAGGTGCAGAAAGAAGCAAGAAAAGTACAGAAAGAAGCAACAGAGGTGCACAAAGAGGCACAAGGGGTGCACAAAGAGGAAGAGAGTTGTAGAAACAGATAAAAGTAGTGCAGAAATATTCAAGAGGGGTGTAGAAAGAGTAAAGAAAAGTGCAGAAAGAGAGAACACGGGTGAAGCAAGAGAGAAGAGAGGTGTAGAAAGAAAGAAGAAGGATATAGAAAGGAGTAATAGTTAGGTATTGAGTATAGGTAAAAACAAAGCAGCAACCCTTTACATGTTTGTGCTATAAGTTTCATTATCTTTTTGAAACCATGCATGTATGAGTCTGTGCTTTTTGCTAGTGTGCTATATATAAAAAAAAGCATACAAATATATGTATACTTCTGTTTTATATGTAAAGCATCTTCAAATGTATTACACATATGAGAATACATGTGCAAGTAGAGACATACCCCAATTACAACATTATGCAGCCCTTCAAAGTTGACAGACTGCACTTTAGATTTGATTTGGTAGCAGTAGAGAAAACCTTTAGTTGTGCTCTTTGATTCTGTTGTAGAGCTTGTGATTTCTTCTAATTGTATGAATTATGCAGCGCCTGATATAGGTTTGGAGTGCAATTAAAAATATTGCTTTATTTATACATAAGAATATTTGTATATAACAAAACTATTTAAACTTTTCTTTTTTTTCAGATATTCTCCATAATTATTAAGAAAAATTCAATATGACAAGAAAAATGCAAAAGAAAAGACAACAACAAAAACAGTACTATTTAAAGGAGAGAGCAAAGCAGAAACTAGATGAAGTACAACATGTGACATTGAAGAAAAAAATGTCTAATAAGAGAACTAAAGAATTTGTTAAAAGAGTTTTTAAGAATGCAATGCATTTTCAAAATGGGTAAAAGAGAAAGAAATGTTGTACAACCAATCAGAAGGAAACAAAAAAAGGACAAATTAATGGAAAATCAGGCTATGGGAAAACAATCTATATTGAAAGAAGGATGAAAGAATATAAAGACATTAGGAAGAGAATGTATAAAAGTAGAGTACTACAAAATTTATTGAAAGATTGCAAAAAATATAAAAGAAGATCAGCATTTTACAAGAAAAAACAACAGATTGAAAGTGTAGTCGAAAAGGCTTTTGAATTGAAAAGAAGATTGTTTATATTAGTATTGAAGAGAATGAAGACATTGAATAAAACAATGCACTTTATGAAAGAGAAAAGTAAAAGAAAAAGACTGGTTAATAGAACTCACTTTTGCAAAACATTTTCGGGTGAATGGAAGCACACTTCTAGTACTGAAACTTTTTTTAATGAAGAAAGCTATTTTCAACAAAGTACATTAGTTCATGCAGTTGATACCAGGGGTCATTGTTATGAGGTTAAAAACGGTTGTCCAATTGGAAAAGATGGTTCCTAGAAATGTGGAACAAGTAATAGCTGAAGAAGTTCAAGGGAGACGTACACAAGCTCCAGTGTATAAGTGGGATTGTAGTAGTATTTGTAGTATACGACAGGAATCTATTGCTATATTACGAAATTTCTTACGAGATTATGGTAAAAAAGTGTTAAAGAAAAGATTAAGATGTTGCAAGGACTAGATCCTTGTAAAGTGAGAAAATATAGTAACTTGCAGGGTCATTCTCTGGCTTGTCTTTCTAGAAAAGTGTGTAGAAGTACTTTTCATCATTTAAGAATGTTAGCAGTACATCACTCAGAAATGCGGGAGTTAGTAAGAAGATTGTACTATGTAAAAAGTCCTGCATTATCTTTAAGTGAAATAAACTCATCTCTTTTGCATGGTTCAGTATCGGATGTAAAAAAGTTTCTGATGATATAGAGTTTTGTTTCTTTGGTCCTCAAGAGGAGTGTAGAGAAAGTGTTTGTGTTGAAGAAGAGGTGGAAGATAGTACTACTGAGAAGTTTGCAGAAGAAATTACAAAGTTTAAGGTAGTTTCTTGTGAAAAACCAAACAATGTTTGTATTTGTTGTCGACGTACTCACTATAGAAGTCAAACTAGGAATGTTGATGTGCATTTAAAAAGTGAAAAGGAAAACAATGATAAGTGGGAGCAATTTGGTGCTTATTTGTTGGTGGAAGGTCGTTTTGAGTTGGGTAGTGATCAACGTATTTGTAAATATTGTTACAACAAATTAGAAGAGAACAAAATGCCAGCTAGAGCTGTACATAACAACCTAGAGTTGGTAGCTATTCCTCCGGAACTGGTAGATTTAAATAGTTATGAGTCCATTCTTGCTCAATCTGTGCATCCGTTTCAGGCTATATTCATATGGAGCCTAAAACAGGTAAGCTGCCTTCAGATTTACAAAGAGGTTTAAAAGGGAGAGTTGTGTATTTACCTTTAGATTTTAAGAAAAATATTGAAACTGCTGGTATAGAGAGAGAGGAAAGTGAACCTGTAGTTATTCTAGTTAATGGTGTACCAACAAAGAGTCAGAAAATATGGCAAGAGTTAGTAGATGTCACCAAACTTCAAAAGGCTACATTATATCTTGTACAAAATAATATTTATTATAAAAATGTATATGTGGAAGAACAAGAATTATTTAAAGAAGATGAAAGAGAAATTTCAACTGGCCAAATGGAAAAAGTGGACAACTCGAGGAGAGAAGAAATTTATGAACATTATAGTATACATCCTCTACATTCAAAAGAAGTGATAGGAAACACTATTGAATTATTCCAAATGAAGAAAGCAAAGGTAACTCTGAGAAGATCAAAAAGAGCAAAAGTGCCTTGTCACAGTTACTCAGCACCTGATTGGTCATACTACTTGAATAATACACTAGATGCTACCTTAGAAGATATGTGCAATGTGAATCCTAAATTACTTGAGCCCCCTTGAAAACCAACTGAGAAATTGATGATAAAGAATCTGACAAAAAAAAACAAAGAAAGAGACCTTAAACAACTGATTGAAGAAAAAAACAATTGATGAACCGTACCTGTTAGACATTTGTTGTTTTAGCTTTTTGTTTTACAGAAGATCAACATAGGTCTGAGTGAGCTGTAGAAAAGTAGGGACAACTGTTTAGAAGAACATGGAGTAGAGTTAAGGATTATCTAATTAGTAGCAGAACTGCTGAAGAACTAACATTATTAGAAACAATAAATAAACCTAGAACTACTGAATTAAAGTCACATTGGGTCTGACTCAAGTAGAAATGGGTTGCATTAGAAATAAGCATACATATATTATATCGTCAATTTTCATAACAACTGTAATAATGATTACCATAGTATTAATAGGATTGTATTTGACACCAGAGTCAGAACTCAAAAAAACCCAACTCTACAGATATATTAGCGATGAAGATCAATTAAAGTCTTCCTTTATTAGATAGATACAAGAAAGATGATTAGTCTACTAATGTCTAATCAAGGTTAGTACAAGAATACACTAATGCTATGAATGCATAAGATCGCTATGTGTGCGCACATTTACCAAAAGCCACATCAGAACAAGTAAATACTACTGCAGGCCTTTATCATATTGTATTTCATGCAGCATCTTACTTTCACTAGTTTACAGATGAAGACACTTTGGAATGCTTCTATTCTAATTATGACCTAACACTTTCTAATGTGCATTTAATAGAAAGTATGAATCTACACCCGCAAGCAAAGGGAATGGATACAGCTTAGTACGACTTCCTTCCACACAAACCTATAGATACTGTTAAGGCTTACAAGAAAAATTTGAAATGCTTAATGCGACCTTTAGAGAAGATATTTATCATGGCTTTATAGGAAAGATACACTAACATAACACAAACTAATGATAAGAGCAGTGATTTTTTTAAAATAATTGGAAGAAGACGAATTTAGAAAGAAAATGGTTTACTCTAAATTATGATTAGACATTCAGCACAAAGACATAATTAAAATACACAAACTGGAATTGGATTAGTGATAGGCATATTTGGTGCAATCATTCCACCTGTAGGAGCCATCTTAAAATGACAAAAAGATTATAAAGCTGGCAAAGCTATTGAATTCTGGTATAAATTATACTACTCCATATACTAAATTACAGCTTTGGACATGGTACATTTTAGGAATCAGTACCCCTAAATAACAAATACCCTCCCAATTTGCAGGCAGCAGGAAATGAGCATGTCGTAGACGAATGAAGTAAACTCCAGGAATAGCTGAATCATCTCCTCGTAAAATTTGCCATGACCCCCCTGTCAACTCGAATGTGTGTTCATAACTACTTATCCCTACATGTGTGTCTCATTTAGGTGTCTTCCTTCTGTATATGCATTTTCCCTTGGTTCATTCAATGCTAAGTATTCAATTTCTTGTACAGATTTCAAAACTCGATTTCGTGTTGCAGCAAGACCTAGACTTACCCAAATGATTCCTCTTGACTTTGAATATAAACTTGCAGAGGTCAACCGATCCGAACATTCGTAGGATCCAATCTCTCGATGGGAAAGCATCTTCAAACTAAAGCTGTACAATTTGTTACTAAGAGTCTTCTCTTGTGAAATTTCTTCCCACATTTCTTTCAACTCCGTCTTTTCAGATTTGGTTATATATGATGTAACATAACGAGCAACAGCAATCGAATTACCTGCAACATACTGGATATCCATGTTTGCATTCCGCATTGTCAAAATCACTGGATTGTAGTCATTAATATACTTTGAATCTTCACTTCTTTTAATGTTGTCAGTATTCTTTGGAGATTTTCAAGTTATAGTATGTCTTACTGCTGACATGAAACTGTTGCCTCTTCCTTTTGAAATTACTAGACGTGGGAATCCAAAACGACATTTTGTATAAAATTTCCCTTTGACGTGTATTTTCGTCAACAATATTTTCCACATCGATGACTTTGAAACCGTAGAACTTGTTGTCTTAAGCTGTTTTCGCCTCTTTTTTTTGGAATGGCACAGGTAACTAAGTCTTCAATGAAAGACAAAACAGTTTCATGAGAATCGGTTCCAAATTTAGGTGCATTCTTGATCCATAATAGCATGTGTATATGAGGAGCACCTCTGGCTTGGTACTCCTTTCTCTACAAGAAATCAATAACTTCTCCAAGAGGTGGATTATTCTTATTGCAGATAAAAGACATCATAGCTTGAAACCTATGATTAAAATATCTGCACACATTTACAGGATCCAAAGAATAGAGTTCTGCAGCTGTCTTCAATTGAATGTTTTTTACATTTGAATTTGCTTCTCGTAGAAATTCAAGTAAATCATCCCATGCTTATTCAGCACAGCTAAGCGAAACAAACCACGTAGGGGTTCCTAAGTTCCTTAACACACATTTAAGTTCTCCGTGACAACGATACCAATACTCATTATTACCACGTTGACACGCCATCAAATTAATTAACTGAGATTCTAAATGATCATCTTTTTGTTGAACTTTATCCATATGAAAGTCCAGACAAGTCACTTTCAAACAGCAGATGAAATAAATATGGAATACACTGTCGAAATCTTGGATCTTCTGAGTACAATCTTGTTGTACGATATTCTGAAGCTGGAATCTGTACTGGTCGTTCATCATATCATCCACCTTTTCCAGTGGTTAATACTTATTTTTAAAAAAATTACAATCTTGCAAGACTCTCACTGGATTGTGAAAAGCAGAAAGGAGTAGGTGACCTTTGAATACACTGTAGTATGCACACTCTCTACTGTGGAAGCACTATTACTGGGGATGGTGTTTATCAGAGTCTACTATTTATGCCCATCGCTTGGTAAGAGTTGTGAGTAAAGTACAGTCTCTTCCTACATACTACTATGCACACCCACTATCAGAGAAAGGGGTGTTAGCAGGGAGGACAGTCCCTGGACAGAGCATACTATGTACAAATGTAATTCAAGAGAGAGGTCTCAGTGGAAATGCCAGTCTCTTTCCAAACAGCCTACTATGCACATCCATCATCTGAGAGCAACGTCTGAGAGGAGAGGCTAGTCCATGTACTAGGTCTGCTTTTTATTAGATGGAGTATTTTTAGGTTTGCGAATACCTTTGCCCCCATTTGACAAATCTTCCCCAAACTTTCCCAAAAAGTCCATCCACTGCAGCTCCTTCCTGGAAGGTTTTGGGGTGATATGTCTAGCGGGAGCTGAGAAAAATGGGCGGCCCATGTATATGCCCTAGTATGCACAGCCATCATTTAAGACAGAGGTCTGACGGAACAGGTCAGTTCAAGTACACACCCTAAAACGTACACCCGCCATCTGAGAAAGAGGACTTAGTGGAGAGGCCAGTCTCTCTCCATACACCCCATTATGCAAATCCTTCATTTGAGAGAAAGGTCTGGAAGTAGAGGGTAGTCCATTTACACACCTTACTATGCACACCCATCATTTGAGAGAGATGTCTGAAAGAAAAAGAGGCCAGTCCATCTACACACCCTAATATGCACACCCACCATCTGACACAAAGGTCTGACAGGAGAGGCCAGCCCATGTACACATTCTAATATGCACACCCGTTACCTCAGAGAGGTGAATCAGCAGAGAGAGCGATCTCTTTTAGCACAACCTACTATTCACACCCATCATCTGAGACAGAGGTCTCAGGGAAGAGGTCAGTCTCCCTACACACACTCTACTGCACACACCCTGTAGCTGAGAGAGAGGTCTGGAAGGAGCGATCACTCCATGTACACACTTTTTCTACACAGACCTGCCATCTGAGATAGAGGTATTAGAGGAAAGGGTAGTCCCTCTCAACTTGCTACTATGCACACCGATTATCTGAGAGAGATGTATCAGCAGAGAGATCAGTCTTTCTCCACACACCGTATTATGCACACCCATCATTGAAGACAGAGGTCTCAGAGGAGAAGCTAGTTGCTCCCTGTAGACCCTACTAAGCACATCAGTCAACCGAAAGAGATGTCTCAAAGGAGTGACCAGTCTCTCTCCACACTCCTTAGTATGTACACCTGTCATCAGAGAGAGAGGTCTCAATGAGGAGGGCAGTCCCTCAACACACACTTCTACACACTCCTGTCGATTGAGAAAGAGGTCTGTGTGAAGAGGCCATTCTCTCCCCACATCCTACTAGAAACACCTGTCATGTAATAGATGGGTTTCAGTCTAGAGTATACTGCATCCTACATATTACTATTTCCCTACAATTTGTCGCAATCCCGCTAGACTCTCACTAGAGCTCACAACCTTCAGGGAGTGAAGCTCGCTAAAGGGACACGTGCAACTTCGCGAGAGCATACCAGAAAGAACTGCCCCCCTCGGACAGCATGCACGCGATTGCCTCCCCGTCTCCTACGAGCTATTATGAACTCCTGCAAGAGGCTAAAGTGAGCCGCTGGTTATAATGAGCTTCTCTGTTTCTCTTGAGTGTCTTGATAGTGAATTTAAGAACAAAAAAGTGAAGCAGTACATAACAACATACATGATAAAACTAGAGGGTAGCTCTGAAAAGAGCTATTTTAGTTAATAGTTTAAAGGCTCTCATGAGATTAATGAAACCTTAATAATAGTTTGCTGGTATTATGTATCCATATGAGAGTTACAATAACTGAGCAAATGCACTACTGAAATATTAAATATTTATCTGTTTAATGCTCACTCATTTTGCAAAGTATAAACCATACCCTGTTATGTTACAAGAACAAAATATTCTTTTTACAAAATAATATATTTAATAATAGCACAGCATATATTACAAAATCATTCTAACATACAATCTCACACCTTAATACTTAATTTACTGAAACAAACAAAGGTTAAAGTAATGTTATTGTTAGGTGTAATAAAAATATCTGTTTTTGTTTTTAAAAAAATCCTTAGAAATTCACTGAAAAAAACCAAAGGTTAAAGTAACGTTATAGTTAGATGATTTTCTCAGTGGCAACATTAAAGTTTTGAACTAAAAAAAAAGCACAGAAATTCACCAGTTATAGTTAGGAGCACTAACTATAACTTGTGCCCCGCCATGCACTGCTTATGTCCTCAGCTATGACATCGCTTATGACATCATTTATGACATCACTGAGGACATCTTAAATTGCATCATTGATGACATTGTTGTTTCCCGCCAGCAAGAGCACGCGCAGCGAAGACTTCAATGGTGCTGCCCATGAGGACAAAAAAAAAGCTGCTCCTGCAGGGCGGGAGCAAACCAGCAAAGCCTGCTCCCACTAGCAACCAAAGTCGGTGCTGGCTGAAGAGCCACAGGGATGCTGGGGCCATGGGATTCCCCTCATGGCCCCCAACGTTTGAAAGTTGGGTATGATCGGAGCACCTATGAAAAAAAGGATTGCTGGCTCCTGCCGGCATGCAGGATGGGTGCTGGCTGGAGAGCCAGCAGGGCAACAGGGGCCAAGGGCCCCCCCACAGACCCCAACTTTGAATGGAGCTGTTGGATGCCCTGGGTGGGACTGTGCACCCAAACAAAGAAAACTGTTTGGCTGGATCCCATTTGTGGGGCAATCATGGGTGCGTGAGTAGGGAGCCAGCAAGGCTGTGGGGGCCATCGTTCAATAAAGTTGTTGGTTATTCCGTGTGGGACCAAGACTTCCAAACAAGAAAAATATTTTGAAAAACAGCAAGTTTATAAAGTTAGTGGAGTAGCTGCTCATTTTATATTCACTGCTCTGAATGTAGCCTTGAAGGCAGACAGGAGGACAGAGATTGGGAACCGACGAGAGATGTGGAATCAGGAATTGGGCACTCCACTGACAGATGTGGAGTGTCACAGGGTGAGAGCACAGGTACGAAAGGTAGCCAGTAATGCTCCTTTCAAGTTAGTGCCATTTTTTTTTCGCCGTCATGTCTACCTAACCCCGGCCCGAGGGTTTACCCGGCGAGGTCACCAGGATGTAGTAGATGCGGAGCTACCCCTGCCGACTTCTGTCATGTGGTGTGGAAGTGCTCACAACTTACCTCATATTGGAGAACAGTGAGTGAAGAACTGCATAGAGTGACAGGGGTGGTAGCGGAACTCACAATCAGACATTGTTTGCTACGACTACTGCTCCTTCCCAAGAAGGGGAAAAAGATGACATACAAATTTGCCCAGCTGGGCCTGCTGCTGGCCTGCCGGCGGATAGCCACACACTGGGCCAGCCCCACGCCCCAACTATCGCGAAATGGAGGTCGGATCTGCTGGAATGGGTGGTGTCTGGGGAGTGTAGACTTCGAAGAGTCCGCAGGGATGAGTATGTGGAAAGAGACCTTGAGTGGTGGTCGAGCATGGTAGACACATTAGGGACCAGCACTGGGGGGCAGGATGAAGGGGAGAACCCAGACGATAGAGGGGAGGAGGGTGGTGCCAGCACTGATGTGGAACATGACCGGAGGGAGTCAGCCAGCTCACAGGTGCTACTGGGTGACACCCGATATGTGGGCCAAAACAGAGTTGCTGATGATACACTTGAATAAACACTGCGGCGGGTATGGTTGTGGTGACTGGATACCTCCTCTCCTTCACGTTGACAACACATTGCCATATGATGTGGGGGGGCGGGAGGGGGAGGGGGTCGTGCACTACCCCTTCATGTTTCCCACCCTGGGATAGAGAGTTGGCACTAAGCCTCACCCCCTTAGAAACTATCCTCAAGACACACACTCAAATGCGATTGTATGGAATATTTGTACTTCTGCTGCAATGTTACGTTTGTATTGAACATATTGAAAAACGTAAAAAAACATTTAAAAAAAAAAAGATTGCTTGGGGCAGAAGACCATTACCAATGTTATTAACAATGAATCTGGGTCTAGCACCAAACTCTATGCTCGATTGAGTGTTGATACGGAATGGAAACTGGTGAGCTCTGTGAAATAGTGATTCAAAGTCCCAGTCAGCTGGGTCAGCAAAGGCTTTTTGAAACAAATCAGCAAAATTAATTAGCGAGGGTCACTCCACTCTAGTCCTTTGGAAATTCCAAGTACAAGTAGAAAAATTCCCTCGCTGCCGATTTTTTAAATCTTCCAATTTACATTGAATAATCTGCATTTCATGCTTATGCTCATTCACCTGCACAGTCATATGGGTGGTTTTCCTCTGTTTCAGTGCTGCGCTTTTTGAGTTCGGATAGAATATAAACATTTCCTGCAATTTGAGCCATTAATTTCTGTGTCTTTGAGGAGTTGTATGCCTTCATATCTGCATAATGAGCCTGCATCTCAGTTCTGTGTGTCTGTATGAGATGAACAATTGCTCCAAGTGAGGGCTCAGTCGACTTTCCATTTGCAGCTTTTGTGCTCCCTAAATAATGAACTGCTTAAGCCAGAGATTTGTATTTGTTGATCCCTTTTACTAATGGAATAGTGTGAGCGACATTTACTAACTGCATATGTTCCTATACATAGGCCCCTTTCATCACTCTAATTGTTTCAGACCTCCTCTGTAGCAGTGGTGTTTCAAGTCAGAGAGTTCCTTACAAATTTGCTTTGAGCTTTTCAAAATGTTTGGTGATATTTTTCTTCCCTGATGCCCCTTGACTTTCAGTGCCACTGCATATGGATTTAGCAGTCCACCTGCCACTAATAGTATTTTAGGTCAAGCCCCAGGTGCTTCTATGGCTATGCTCATATTTGTATGCCTCCTATCTGAGGTGGGTTTAGCCACTATGGTCTGTGCAGCACTTAAGTCAGTGATGGTGCTCTCCCTTTTGGGATCCTCACCTCCAGCACCAACTCCTGAAAGCAATTGGGCTATATATTAGCTGTCTATGTTCTGATTTGTTCAATACCTTCAAAGAACTATCTGTGGGACAAGCACCAGAATCGTTAATTATTAAATCAGCCTAATTTCTCCACTCATCAATATTAGTTTCTTATTCTGTTCCAGATGGGTTTAATTTGTCACCATTATGACCCAGTTGTCTCATTCCAAGTGTCAAAATGTCAAAATGATCGATGAGCCCATAGTTAAAACAGTGGAAGCGCTAGTACTCTAATTTATTACCAATTTCTCTCAATCTTCTCAAGTCACTTACTTTAACTGTCACTTACTGTGGCTCTGCAGTGAACTGCGGTTGCTACAATGTTACTTTCCCTGCTATTGTTGCCTTCTCCGCCCCCATCTAAATTCCACTTCGGAGTGAAGTCTGAGACGGCAACATGGGGTGACAGGAGAAGCAGGAGCTTCAGGTGCCCCTTCGGTTGTTCCAGGCCCAAGAATCTTCACAGTATTTGAGATTGCCTCAACAGCGGCATGCATAGATGAAGCAACTGGAATCAGAGAAAACTCCACCTGGACTACATCACAGGTAGTCCAAAACTGGATGGCTGACTTTTGATGACAGGCTCATCTTTGCGGTGTCAGCATTATTTTATTGAGGTGCACCACTGAGCAGCCTGCACCCTTGTCTGTAGCACCCACTGGATCCTCTGGAGGCAACCAGCTTTCATAATTAATTAATTAATGTTAGTCCGATTTGTATAGCGCAACAGCTGCCTCAGCAAAGAGGCGTCCCGGTGCTTACTACTGGCAGACAACAAAAGACTAAAGCCTAAGCCGCGGGGAAGAGATTAGTTTTTATAGCCTTCCTGAACGTCAAGTAGTTATCCAGACTGCGAATATGCAGGGGGAGAGAATTCCAAAGCTTGGCCGCTAGATAGCGGAAAGATCGTCCCCCGGCACGTAGACGTTTTACCCGCGGGACCAGAGCCAAGCAAGACCCCATAGAGCGCAGAGAGCGCAAGGGAGTGTAAGGTACCACCACGTCGGACAGAATACAAGGAGAGGAGAACTTTAAGATTTTGAAGGCCATGGAGAGGGCTTTAAATTCTATGCGCTTGGCCACAGGCAGCCAGTGTAATCAACGGATTACCCCCGAGATGCGGCATCTACGCGGGAGACCCAAAAGGGCTCTGGCAGCTGCATTTTGGACCCTTTGTAGGCGCAAGACCTCAGCTTTATTCAACCCCAAAAAAAGTGAATTAGCGTAGTCAAGCCTAGACAGTATGGCCGCCTGAACAATCAGTTGTCTGGTGGACGGGTCAAAAAAGCCCAGAAGGGGTTTCAGACCCCGTAGAAGGCCAAAGCACATGCCTGCAATCTTCTTAGTGTGATCCTGAAGACTAAGGGTTGAGCCATCCAAACCCCTAGGTTTTTCACTACCAACTTAGGGGTGGGTGCGCTCCCCAGGGTGTTAGGCCACCAGTTTGTGCTCCACAGCTTGATGTTTTTACCTACCAACAACACCTCCGATTTATTCGCATTAAGCTGGAGGCAGTTGGCGGTCATCCACTCCGCGACCGCCGCCAGACCGCTCCTAAACATAGGGGCATCCTGCGTGGAGTCGTCGGAGAGAACCACCACCAGCTGCGTGTCATCGGCGTAAGAGACAATGGAGAGACCCCTGTCCCTGGCTATCACTGCCAGAGGTTGTACGTACAGATTAAAAAGTACGGGACTCAGGGCAGAACCCTGTGGCACACCTTGTCCAACAGACTGGACCCGTGAGAGGAAGGGCGGAGCAGACACCTGGAAAGTCCTTTCAGAGAGGAAGGATCTGAACCATTCCAAGGCAGCACCAACAATTCCTGCCTCCTAATTGGTGTATTATTATGTAAATTATGCACCTATCTTACGAATTGTAATCATTTGTAACAGGTTGTTGGATTTGTTGTGAAATAAGATGGGAAGTATTTTTAACAAATAAGGATATCTATGTTATTAATTACCAATTAATTAATTAATTACTTTTTTAATATGAATAATTATTTCTTTAACTCGTTTGTTTTTATTATTTTGTGTACAGCTAGGACAATAGGTGAGAGGTGTTTTAAATAAATACTTCATTATAAATGTCACTAATTAATTTTAATGTTTTTATCAATTATATAATTGGAATAATTACTTAAATAGTTTTGTTAATCACAGTTATAGTAATTGTTTTTTTTATTCATAAGTATTATGGTGGGATTTGTTTGAATTACAATAAATTATTTTACATTAAAATGTAAATTTATCATTTTTAATTTACAAACAATGTTTTTTAATATTTTAGGGGCCCATTACGATGGCGGGCGGAAGCACAACCGCCGTGCTGGCGGATGCAAAAACCACCAGTTACCGCCCGCATGCCGCAGCCCACACGCCCGCCAAATTACGATGCGAAAAGCAGGCCAAACACCGCCGGCAAGCCAGCAACACCGTCCGCCATCAAAGTGCGCCCGCACACGTAGCGGCGCAGCACAACTGACACACACCGTCCGACGAAACACGTCCCGCCCGGCGCATAAATTACGATGCCGCAAACAAACGGCTCCCACGGCAAAGAGACACCGCACGTGAAAGAGAGGCGGAAACACGGACGCAGAGCACGGACAACGAAGAAGCGGCACCCCGGGCATGAATCCAGCACTGCAGGCCCTTCCCATGCTTCTGCTGATGCACCACCAAGGACGCAACGTACCGCGGAGACGCAGGTAGGCACACACACAACAAGTGCACGCAAACAGCGCACACAGTGCAAGGGCGGAAAAAGCGGACAACCCCCCACCAGCGCGTGCACACTACACATCCACCATTGCATCCACATATGACACACAGGCCAAATCCTAACATCGCAGAACACATGTGTACACACCACCTGGGACTAGGAACCAACCACCCCGTCACGGCCCCAAAGCGCCGATGACGCCGCCACACATGCGCACAACGCAGAGGCCAACCGCAGCGCCATGCATGCGTCGCACACAGGGACAGGGACACAACCAAGCAGCACACACATCAGCCCCACCCCGAACGCACATGACACGTGACAGGCCGGCCACAGACATGTCCCCAACGCCCAATTCACGGACAACACCCAACGCCACACAACCGACGCACACATGTCAGTGAAGTCACGCAACAGCAGGACACACCCCAGTGTAACAAACATGGCGAAGCACACAGCGGCGGCAACACCAACTAGGAGAAGCAGGGCCCCTTCGGGAAGAGGAACGCCAGTACCACACTCAAAAACCCATACCACCCTGCACATATGAACAAGACACATGAAACGGAACACCAAAGAGCCCGGTGACCGACAACAGGTGGCCCAAGAATTACATCCACACACAAGGCCCAACGCAGAGCGGAAAGGCAGGCTGCCGCCCACACAAGGGAGAGCAGACAGCACTGAATGACCTTCCATTCCAACACCGAAACCACAGCCCTACGACAGAAGCCGGTGAATACAGCCATTGTCCAAGAATAGACCAACACAGGCTTGCCGAGGAGACCGACCACAGGGCAGATAGCGCATATCACAGAAGCACACAACGGACGGGGAAGAAAGAAGAAAACACTCCCCCATGTCGGCCACATGCAAGTTAATTGGAAGGAGTCACACAGCACTGACCTTGAACTGTCTGAGAAGCATGTGGGAAGAGGGCCCGTGTCCTCCAAACAAGCCAACAGAACACAAGTCCTGTCTCCCCACGACTACACAGAGCTCACAGCAACCCCGGAGTGTGCACATTGCAGACTGCACACACAGCCGGAGCACGCCACCACAACGCACCGCTGCGAAATGGCAACCGCAACACACCTACCCAACTACGCCGAAGAGCTCAAGCTGTACCAAACCAGCACGATACATACATTGGGATGCGATCTCCTGTCCCTGCTGAACGTAAGTTACCGACTGACTTACCGCATCACATTGTTCAGCTGCGTCATGCCCGTCTTCTACTGTCGGAGGTGTCCCTACCAGCATCCCGTCGAGATATGCCTCTCCAACCCGGCATGTCTGAAGGCGGACCTGCTACCACTACTCCTCCCTCTGGACGCACACGACAGGGCCTGCTCTGCCTATGGGGGCATGGCGTATGTGGCCAACATCGCACGCGCACTGAAATGGAACCACTGTGCCTCCACACGACGGATCATCGAGAACAGCTACATCGAATGTCACCCAGCATGCCCCATCATGGTCCTCCAAGGGACAACCTACGAACAACACCTTGACAGCCACCATCCGCTTCATTGGCTGGCAAACATGTACACCACCAATGACATGGAAGCCCTGCTGGACGGCATCGCATACCTGACAACCTGTAAATACGTCGGACCACAACGCAGGTTCCCCGAGTGACCTATGAAGTCCAACCCCGCACCCATGCTCAGCTTCCGCACGGACTGGCCAGTCACCACCACAACAGCCATACCAAACGACCGGCAACTGTAACCACACCATCAACGACATCGCCATGACATCGGATATGACCGGGACATGCACACTGTTCCCCATCACATCCAGGAACACCGCATGCATCGTGGGAGGCAGTGGCATGGGCTCTGTGCATCGCACCCACATGGACGGAACTGCACGAACAACCAGGACACGACATGGATCCAGCGCACATGGACACACACACCGCTCAGTGGACATGAATAGGTCGCCTGGAGTCTGTGGGTGCTGCACCCCTCCCACCCCCGCCCCGGGAATCCCATACCAGGACCTTTGCATGGACGACAAGTGCATACAACAACAACACGACCCCAGTGACTGTGACATGTCCAGTAACCACCACAGTGCAACAACAAGTGGCACGCCGCTGCATGCACGCAAGCACATGCCCTGATGTCATCTCACATGCACGCGTGCATGAGGAACAACCGCAGCAAACCTGTCACATGGAACTGAGATGGACTGTGCCCATGATGCCGAGCGGTCTGGTAGGCTACATGTATACCGTCTGTGTCAAAGTCCGCAGCTCCGCAGCTATACGTAAATGTACATTAGCACAGCCTTGGCCAAGCAGATGTAACCCCACACCCTATCCCATTTGTAATCATGCTCAGTATATCCTCAATATGTATTCCGCTGCCAGTAGTGTCCACTATACTGCATCACAGAGGACAGAAGACTCAATATAATGTTTGAAACCAGAACTGTCTCCGCTGACTCATTTCACAAGTACGAATGAGAGAGGATGAGAGTATGTGAAGTACACGGCAGTCGTGACATGACCATGTAGTCCACTGGTATTGGATGTCAACGCAAATGAGTAGCACTACTGTGGAAGACACACATGTGTCGTGTGAAGTCGTATGGACGCAGTGCTCAGGTGGGTGGGTGCGACGGGTAGATGCGCACATGCCAAGTTGGAGCACGCCGTGTTGGGAGGGCTCATGAACAGTACACCACCGCTTCCCTGGGCATTGTGAGAGGACACCTGTCGGGGGGAGTGAACACGTGTGTGCACAGCAGCCGGGCACACGTACAAAGCGGTACCAGGCGCACCTCAGCCCACCCTCTGTGGACGAGCTGGATCCTGTTGTGCGCCCGCCATGCCCCTTGACAAGGCACACACAGCCCCAGTCGACCAGGTGTAACCCCAACATAGTCAATCCGCACAGGCGATACAGGGCACGGGATGGCAGTGGAGCATGGTGTGTGAGAGGTCTCCTCGCGCTCCTCCTGCTCATATCACGCAGGCAATAGAACCTCAACGTCCAGCATGGCAAAAAGTCAAATGGAAGTGTAGGGGGACGCACCACAGCACGAGCAGCACTGACGTCACGGGAGGTGGCTCGCACCATCCCATCCATTGCCCATCATACCAACCACGACACATGCCATTGCGACTAAGTGCAAGCGCGTGCGCCACCACCCCTGAGCCCTCCCCAGAGAGGCCAAAGAGTGAATGTGTGGGCCATCAGCCACAGACGGACGCGGCATGGCCGCAAGGGCAGCCACAGCCACTGGGTGTCGCAGGTGGCGGATCCGGAAGGCGAAGACTGTGATGCATAGTCCATGCAGGCCGGGTCTCCATTTGGGGCACCACGCAGGTGGACGGCGTCCCGCCACACATCATACCCTGAGACAGCCCACTCGTGCAACTGGACCCACACATACACTCCTTGCCCTCTCTGGTGCAAGCTTGGGGCTGCCTGTGCAAGCGCTAGCCTCGCAGGTGAGCATGCATATTGGGGGGCGAGGGGAGGACATGAGGGCTGGGGCGAAGATGACTGTATCACTGTCAGTTAGTACAAGGGATGACCCAGATGTGGAAAGGAAGAGACGTGTCCCGTGTGTACTGCAACTAGTCGCCAATCCAACTACCCCCCATGTCCGGAATGTAAGCCCGCACCTAGGCCCGCCCATCCGCCACATCGAACATACCACCAGCACGACAACCTTCCCATTCGAAACACTGACTGACTGGGGGTGGCGACCAGTGAACAATCATGTGTAGCCTACCCACGCGTACATGTGGGCCCTCCATGATCCATGTCACCTGCGGCAAAGACATGACATGCGCAATGAGGGAAGTGAGGAGAGCTGTCCGCCCCACGCGCAGAAGGTGCATCAGCTCCACAGACCCAGCAGCGAGTCCAGCAGGGGTCACATGTGCAGGGGCAGCTGTGCCTGGTGTGAAGGCACATGCATATAGACAGCACATCGACCAATGTGTAGTCTGCCCACATCCACAGTCCATCATCATGCGGACATAGGAATTGAACACAGGGCAACACATCTTAGCTGGTGCACCCACCGTGACCAACAATGCGCAATCATCGACGTACCCGCCCTGTGCATGGCCCCCCCCAACGGAGGCACATCCAGTGCCACCATCCCACACACACAAGCCTTCCACGGAACATGCTGTGTCCAATGGTCAGTACAGAGTCAGCGCCCATCTGGTGGATCCTGAACAGGAGACACATGCACACACATGCCAGCTCCCACTATGTACGACTGCCACCTGGCACGTGCAATGTAACCTCTCACCTGTGACGTGTGACTGCAAGCACACAGCCGTCTTGGCATGGGGCTGTCAATGTGGACACCAGTCAATGTTTCGGGAGGTGTGATCCGTACAGTGCTGTACATAGGGTGCAGTGCTGACACCTACTACTGTCTCATATCCCCTCGTGCCACAGGTCCCACTTGTATTGGCCGCTCAGCCCGTGCCCACATCGTCGTCGTCGTGTGCCATACTCATCCAGCCTCGGAAGCAGTACCATGCTCAGCAGACACTCATGTTGCCGTGGCGTTGCCGCTTGACGAATATGCAGTCAGTCCCCATCAGCACGCCCCGCAAGTCATTGGGGCCTAGATCCCCATGTGCATGCACATGGCAGTGGTATGTCTCACTTGCCATTGCCATTGTTGGGAGACCTGTGTAAGTGTATTGTGGCCGTGCCGTCCCAGCTTGACAGCTGGGCTGTGGCTCATGTGCTTGCTCAGTCATGTCAGTGATGTGTATGCGAAATTGCTATGTGCCGTGTTGCTTTGACATGTGTCCTCTGCCATTTACCCCAGGCGGAGACCGAACATTGACCGCCCATACCAATTGCTGGCGGACATGGACGATACAGAGGTAATCAGGAAGTTTCGGCTGGACAGGCCAACTCTGCATCGACTGTGTGCCATGTTAGAGCCCCATCTCCGTCCCCGCAGGGTGTATCCGACTGCTGTCACCCCCACGGCTAAGGTGATGGCCGCCATGCATTTCTTCGCCACTGGGTCATTCCAGCACACAGTGGGCAGTGGAGGAGGGATGTCCCAGCCCATGTTCAGCAAGGTGCTGAGGGATGTACTGGCAGCCATGATGCTGTACCGGAACAGGTACATCAGATTCCCCAGGGCTCGTGAATTGGCGGCAGTGAAGGGTGCATTCTATGCCCTTGGCAGAATCCCACACGTCGTGGGAGCCATTGACTGCACTCATGTTGGCCTTGTTCCACCACAGGCCACTGAGCACCTGTACCGCAACAGGAAGCACACGCACTCCCTGAATGTGCAAGTGGTGTGCCTTGCGGACATGGTGATCACCCACGTGTGTGCAAAGTTTCCAGGCTCGGCCCATGACGCACACATAATGCGCAACAGCATCTTGCCACGACTGATGGCCAATCTGCAACAGGATCGTGCCTGTATTGTCGGTG
Organism: Calotriton arnoldi; assembly: GCA_963921515.1. Taxonomy (NCBI): domain Eukaryota; kingdom Metazoa; phylum Chordata; class Amphibia; order Caudata; family Salamandridae; genus Calotriton; species Calotriton arnoldi. The sequence continues at coordinate 59,535 of CAWUFW010021030.1, forward strand.
AGTATGTGGAGTGGTGTAGCGTGCTGGTTGTGCGATGCTGTCCCCTGTCCAGTTGGGATAGCAACGGTTCTCTGTGTCCCTCACACCCAGGTGACTCTGCGTATCCGAATGGGGCATGGCTGCTCAGTCCATTGAGGAATCCTCGCACCCCAGCAGACGATCGATACAATGAGGCACATGGGAGGACCAGACGTGTGGTCGAGCGTACCTTTGGCCTCCTCAAGTCCAGGTTCAGGTGCCTGGACCGCACCGGGGGTGCACTGGCGTACTCCCCACAGAAGGTGTGCCAGATAGTGGTGGCGTGCTGCATGCTGCACAATCTGGCCATTCGGAAGCAGATCCCCCTCATTGTGGATGACGGAGATCAACCAGGGCCCCAGCCCGCAGACCAGGACAGCTCGAGTGAGGTGGACAGCGGAGAGGAGGAAGCTGGGAATGTGCGCCAGCAGCTCATCGCCCGCTACTTCACTTGACGGTGAGTGTCCATGTACGACGGATGATGTGTCTGTATCTATGCAGGTGTGTGTGTGCTGTGTCAGGGTGGCCGTATGTTCACTGCGTGCAGTGTGTCAACGCTCCATGGCCAGGGTAGTATGCCACTGTTGGTGGCTGTGGCATTGTGCCCTATTGCTCTGTGCGATGTGTGTACATTGCTTGTAGTTGTTGACATGTACTGTGTGATGGGTGTGTGACACACTCATTGAATGTGCTCCTGTTCTGTCTCCCACCCCTAGGTCCCTACAGGCCCTCCGGATTCCATTTCCATGCCACGCATCAGGTGCCTTTCCGCCCAAGGTGGCCGTTGTATTCCGTACAATAAAGACACAGGGCACAAACAGCAGTTAGTGAAAAAGGTGCATTTATTACAAACTGTGACATGTGATTGTGTGTAAGGTGATGACAAAAGTGGTGCGTGCAGTGACAATGAGCTGTCGGTCATGGCTGCGTGATGATCAGGGTGTACCCACTGGTTCTATGTCCATAGTCCAACACACACATGCCATCCAGATGGCTGTGTGGAGTGGGATCGTAGAGCAAGTCAATGCAGTGGCTGGTCAAGGAAGGCTGGCGGAAGGCTGGCTGGCTGCCTCACTTGCGACTGGAGCGTGCGAAGTCCTCCCGGGAGATCTGTTTCCTCTTCGGACGGCCCCTTCCACGTTTGGGAGGGGGGTGTGTGGTGGCGACCTGCTGGTGGTGGGTGAGGTGTGCTCACTGGCTGTGGACGCAGGGGAAGTGGACACTGCTGCCCGAGCCTGCGCCCTAGCAGGTGGTGGCGGAGGTGGTGTTGCTGGCCTTGCCTGTGACCCCACCGCCACCACCAGCTGGCCCATGAGGTCCACGAGTTGGTCCATACGGGACACGAATTGGCCCATATGGGCGTCCATGGACCTCAGCACCCGCAGCACCTCCCGCGTGTCAGTAGCAGACCTGGCCCATTGTCCTTGGGCCTCTTCATAGGCCCCAAGGACTCTGTCCATTTGAGGCAGGGCATGGCTCCCAGGGGAGGCTGGCGTTTCCCTGACCCTGCTCCTCCTACCAGTCCTGCTGCCACCGGCCTGCCCACTAGCCACATTGCTCACCACGGTCCTCGCTGTGGCTCCCAGGGTGGATCCAGTCGGCCGGGCCACCACCTGCGCTGGGGCTGGTGCCAGCGAAGACGTGGTGGTGGTGGAGGCGGTGGTGGTCGGTGCGGCGATGGTGGCGGTTGCGGCAGTGGTAGTGGCCGCAATGACCGTGGGTGTGGCCGCAACGACAGTGGCAGCAGGGGACTGGGACTGTTCAGCATCCCTGGATGATGGGTTGGTGGGTAGGAGGGGTCCTGGGGAGCGGCTGGGCCCTGCCACACTAGATGGGCCTGCTTGGTGGTCCGTGTCCGAAGAGGAGGACAGATCCTCCACATCCGTGTGTCCTCGTTGGGGGCTTGTAGGCTGGCTGTGCTGGCTGCTGTCTCCATCCCCAGCGTCCAGCAGTTCGTCACCTGTGGAGAGAATGAGATTTGTTATTGTGTTGCACCTGGCGAAGTATGTATTAGTCGTCTGACATTGGCAGTTCGTGCAATCTCGTACATGGGTTTCCCGGAGGCGAGTGTGTGGCTGTGGCATCTGTAGGTGTGTGTGCTAGGCAATGGGACTGTGTGCTGTGCACATGTGGCATGGGACGGATTGGCCATGCCGATGGGTGTGTTGCTTTGCCCCTACTCATTTGTGACTCTGGTGTATGCGGGCTCCTGGCCCATCCTGGGTCTGGTTTGTACTTTGCTTTTGGAGTTCAAATGGAACGCTTAGGAACGCATATGGCAACATGGGGGCCATGCCCCAGATTCGCATTTGGGAGGGGATATGCTTTTGGGGTACATGCTGTGAGCCATGGGTGCCGAACGTGACATGTGTTGTGGCAGCATGACAGTGCATGGTCTGAGGTGTGTGCATGCCTGACATGCCCTGCATATTTGCTGTCTGTTGTGGTTACTGGACATGGCATTGGACGCATCGTTATGAGTGAGTGATAGTTGTGTGCCAGCCAACGTATTGCAGTTGTCCCATCTCCTTGGTGTGCGTGCTGCCCTGTGCCATGTGCATCACTGCAGTGCTCGGGGGGGTGTGGCCCATGTTGTGTGTTGTTGCTCACAGTGTGTCGTGCGCTTAATTGACTTCTGGCACATGGTTGGTCATGGGCATGTGTCTTAGCGTGACTGCTGTATGTGTGGATGGATGGTATGTTGTATGTGCATGGTGTGTCTGTGAGTTTGATGGGTTCAGTGGTGTTCGTGTGCATTTCTGTTGTTCCGCTCTGTTGCGTCTAGTGTTGTTTGTCTTACATAGGCGTAGTTGTGGGGTGTGTGGTTGACAGGCAGTAGGGGCTACATGGACAGGACTTCAATGGTGTTTCGGTTGTGTGTGATGAGTTGCACAGTGGCTGCCGTGTGGGACTATATTCTGTGTGGCTTGTGCATGCAGACGTGGCTCCTTGGGTGTTGCTATGTCTGTGATGGGTCATGTGGGGTGTGAGTCTGCTGTTCATGTCCGTGTGCACATTGTTCACTTGTTCGTGACGGTGGGCGGTGCTGCGTGTCCGTGTGCTACGTGACATGTCCCAGTAATCCAGCCCTGTCCAGTTTCCCACCTGCAAGTTGTTCGTGCGTGCACTGTACTGGATGCCACATGGCTCTTAGCGGGGGTGCTCCATGTTGCAGGTCTGTGGGGGTGGGGGGGTGTAGTGGGTCGTGGGGGTGGCTGTACACCCACTGACACCGATTGCTGTGGACCGTGATGTCTGCCTTTCGGCTGTCGTTGTGCACTGCGGTGGCTGACACGTGGGTGTGGGGTGTGGGGGATGCTCCTCCTTGCTGTGCTGTGGGACTGGGGCCTGGTGTGTGTTGTACTTGGGCTGTCCACCGTCCCACCCACTGCACTTTGTGTTCCTGCCACTTACCTGTTACTTGTCGGTTGGTGCAGCTGTGCCTGACACATGGGTGTGGGGAGTGCTCCACCTTGCTGGTCTGTGGGAGTGGGGGCCTGGTGGGTGTTGTACTTCAGCTGTCCACCGTCCCACCCACTGCACTTTGTGTTCCTGCCACTTACCTGTTACTTGTCGGTTAGTGCAGCTGTGGCGGACACATGGGTGTGGTGGGTGCTCGTTGTGGCGCTTCTGGCATATTTGTGGACCTGTTGGTGGTTACGTGGCTGGCTGAGTGTACACATGTCCCCACGCATCTTACAGTTGTTCGGTTTGGGCTGTGTGTGGTGGTGTCTGTTGCATGTGTGTGTGATGTGTTGTGTATTGTGTGCTGGACATGGGGGTGTTGTCCCTGGGAGCTGTGGCATGGTAGTTGCGCATGTGAGTACATAGCGGTGTGCTGGTATACATTAGTTTGTACTTACCAGCCTCCACTCCCCCTGCTAATCCGGCGAGGATCTCCGGATGTATTACGACTCGCACCTTCTCCTCCCACGCTTTGAAGGTCTTAAAGAGCGCGGGATTCCCTCCGCCAGTGACGGCAGCCAGCTCTCTGTTTTTGCCCTCCTTCTTCTTGACCAGGCTCTTTACGTCATTCCAACGTTTGTTTATCTCGGTTCTGTTCCTGGGCAGGGTCCCGACTGCATTGACCTGGTCTACGATCCGGGTCCACATTCTGTTTCTGGTGGCTAGTGGTGTGTGCTGGACCATGTTCCCATAGATTTGTGGGTACACCTTGATGATCTCGTCGACCATGACCGTCAGCTCCATGGGCGTGAACTTGGGCATCCTTTGTGGTGCCATGGTGTTTGTGGTGGTGGTGCGGTGTGTGTTGTGTAATGTGCAGGGGGTTTGTGGTGCCGGTGTTTGGTGGTGGTGGTGGTGGTAGTGATGTGTGCGTTTCTGTGGTGTGCTGCTGTCCTTGCTGTGTCACTGTGTCCTCTCCTCTCCTCTCTGGTTTGCAATGTAGCAAGGGGTTGTGGTCTGTGGGAGTGCTGCTTTTGTACTCACCTATGTGGGTGTGTCCTCATGGTCTGTTGTTTTCAGGTGCGTTGTGTCTGGGGTTCTGGCCTTTGTATTTTTTGTTTGTCCGGGGGGTGTTTTCGGGATGTGTACTGTGCTTGTGTATTTGTGCGTGCCTTGCTGTGTGGACTTGTTGGCCATGTTGTGTGCTATTGGTTTTGTGTGCGGATGGTTTCTGTGCAGGTACGTGGGCGCCATGGCTTCTGCCGTGTCGATTCTCATCGGCGTTGTTTGCGCTGGCGGGCGGTATTTTTGTTGTTTTTCCGCGCTCATGGCGGTGCGATCGTAATTTCACGTGCGGTGTGTCGGCCGTGAGGGCGGGCGGTTTTGTGTTGTCGTGCGTGTTTCCGTCCGTGGCGGGCGGTTTGACTCCGACTCGGACGATGGCGGGCGGTATTTTGTATGATTTTTCCGCCGATGGCGGTTTTCAGTTTGTGTACTCATAATGGCGTGGTCGGTGTTCAGGCGGTGTGTGCGGGCGGATTTTTGCCGCTTCCATGCCTGGCGGATTTTTTTACGCCGGGTATCGTAATGTGCCCCTTAGTCTGTAAATCTATGGATCTTTGTTTAAAGGTAAAACGTCAAACGTGTTTGCAACCTTTTATAAAATATGGTTGGAATTAAAGAAATTTTTAAAAAATATAATGACATTTTTATTTATTATTTCTTAAGTACATTTCTTTAATCATATAATATCATGATTTTATGTTATTATAGAAATAGGGTGTGAATGTTTCTGACATTAGTCAAATTACAGAAATGTACTTTTACATTTTAAATGTTATATATTAAATATTAATATATTAATTGAAGAAAAATAAAATGTCAAGTTTTACATATTTTAACAATTAATAAATCTGATTTTCCCTAAATCAAACACTTTCCTATGTGGATGTGGGCTTGAAGTTAGAATGTTACTCTGCACACCCTAAAGTTAAACACTGCCCTCAATGCATGTTAGGTTGGAGTAAGAATAGTGACTTTGTACTCCCCAAACATGAACATCATGTTAGGTGAATGATTATGATCTTTGACATTTTTAAAAATGTCACTAAAGGAAGTTGTTTGATGGTAACAGGTGGTGGAGTAGAACTCAGTGCACTTCCAGTGGGATCTGTTGTTGGTAGGTCTCCCTTTTGTGTATACATAACACTTATAATTTAGTATGGGTATATGTACCATGAAGTGACTTTTTTTAAGTAGCTATATTGGACATTTTGGAATCTATGAATTATATACATTTGAGAATTAGAAGTTTATTTATTTATTTCAATTTTTTTGTAGAGTTACAATATTAAGACCTATACTTTATATTTTGCATTTTAAAATTACATTCTTTTTTCTTTTTTTACCTGCTCTTTGCTTTAGCTGTACTTCACAGTCGTTTCCTGTGTTTTCCAGTTGGTTTTTGAGCTTTCCCATGTTAACTCTGTATTTGGAATATATGAAAATAGAAAATGCATTTATGTTTTTTTGGTTACACTTATTTTATGTACAGTAGTTTATAGTATGGATGTTTAGATGTACAGAGATAACAAACGTACTTCCTTTCAGAATGACATTAATCGAATTACAGAAATGAACTTTTACATTTTAAATGTTATATATTAAATATTAATATATTAATTGAAGAAAAATAAAATGTAAAGTTTTACATATTTTAACAATTAATAAATCAGATTTTTCCTAAATTAAACACTTTCCTAAGTGGATGTGGCCTTGAAGTTAGAATGTTACACTGTACACCCTAAAGTTAAACACTGCCCTCAATGCATGTTAGGTTGGAGTAAGAATAATGACTTTGTACTCCCCAAACATGAACATCATGTTAGGTGAATGATTATGATCTTTGACATTTTTAAAAATGTCACTAAAGGAAGTTGTTTGATAGTAACAGGTGGTGGAGTAGAACTCAGTCACTTCCAGTGGGATCTGCTGTTGGTAGGTCTCCCTTTTATGTATACATAACACTTATAATTTAGTAGGGGTATCTGTACCATGAAGTGACTTTTTTTAAGTAGCTATATTGGACATTTTGGAATCTAAGAATTATATACATTTAAGAATTAGAAGTTTATTTATTTAAATAAATGTTTTTGTAGAGTTACAATATTAAGACCTATACTTTATATTTTGCATTTTAAAATTACGTTCTTTTTTCTTTTTTTACCTGCTCTTTGCTTTAGCTGTACTTCACAGTCGTTTCCTGTGTTTTCCAGTTGGTTTTTGAGCTTTCCCATGTTAACTCTGTATTTGGAATATATGAAAATAGAAAATGCATTTATGTTTTTTTTGGTTACACTTATTTTATGTACAGTAGTTTATAGTATGGATGTTTAGATGTACAGAGATAACAAACGTACTTCCTTTCAGAATGCAGTTCCTTTTCTCATGTAGAGTGATGTACCAAGGTGCTATAGGGCTTCCATTAGGGCAACAGTTTCTGGGTTTGCCGCGATCTGTATTTTTACATTTTAATAAGTTCTGTTTTTCTATTTGTTAACTATTTTGGTGTTGTGTTTCAATGGTTAAAGTAATAGTAAGGTAATCTTTTTTTTAGGTATTACCAAGTATGGAAAGCACTAATTAAATTGTTACTTTTGTTTTATAGTGTATTCATCATATTTGTGGGAATTTGGAGGTTTTTTTTCTGTTGTAGTATGTTATTTTCAGTGTTTACATATGTATAAAGATATTGAAGTAAACTATTTTATTTAGAGTATAAGAAAGTCGATTATATGGGTTTCAATGTTTTCGTCAGGATACTTTTGTACTTCATATTGTGTCATACAAACCTGGTGGGAATAAGGCCAGAAAGCATTGCTACGGACTCTGCATGTAGAATCTTCCATTATTTTGTACAATGTCGAATTAGGCCTAAGGCCTACAGACTTTTTCTCATGTTATACCATGTAAATATGCAAGTTTGACAGGAAAGAGATTTTACAGTGATATTATAATCCATGTGCATCTTTCCTTTGACACAGTAACCTAGTTCATGTGGCAATGAAGCATTTCTTCTACTTGTACATACAATGCTGTTTGCATATATTTATTTATAATAAAGCTACAGGTATGGATATCATATAGAGTTGGCATTGAGAGAAAATAGGGTAATCACACTTCTCATGGGCTTCTCGAGCACCATTTCATTAGGGATTGTTTGCTCCTCTACTGAGTAAGAACGTCTTTCACTTTATTGTAAATATGCCCCTTGTATCATGTTGAGTACCTGGAGCAGGATGAGGCAGCGGCTATCTAGCTACACAGGCATCTATGTCTCCTCTTATAATATTGTTATAATTACAATCTCATTCCAGTGTCTCTATGAATTAATGGTACAGCAAATATTATGAATGCAGTAAGTAAGTAAGTAAATCAGCCGCCAGGAAATGATTCCATATTTGGACAGCCGTACCATTATGTTCCGGGAGAATCAAGATGATGTACCTGGATTTCAAAACAGAGACTAGTTGAGAAGGGTGTACCCAGTGCCTTGCATAGTAAGATTATGTGCAAGAAGGGGCATTGTGCCATAATTCCCTAAGGGTATTACAGAGTTATTCGAAATAAACTGGACCGGGATAGGAATCCATGAAAGGTGGGACAGTGGGACATACCAATAGCTAGATCAGTAACCCCTACAAGGGGTAGACTTCCAAGCATCAGAGTCATTACCAGGTCATCAGAGACAGAGCATATTTAACACCACTGCAAACATGCCCCTGTGCCTAGGAGCATAGTGTGGTTGCATTGGTCATCTGCTCCCTTACAGGCAGCCACTTGGCTTAGTGGCCTTGCACTTTTATTATGTTCTTCATTATTCCTGTCACGGTCTAACCAAGGCTCACTGATATACAATTGTGACTGACACTGCAGAGGCGACGTGGCCCCTCCTATACCCATATCATCATCAGTGGTCAGTGGATGCTATACACAGTTTCAAATGAAGGTGTTCCAAGGGATGAGGGGATGGAAAGAGAAGGTAGACGAGAGAACTTGGATCTGCTTGAATGTCTGGTGGCTTTGAATTCTTTCATCTCTTTGGCTGGAGCATGAGCATTTTCCCTTGGGTTTTCTGTTATTATAACAACACACTTCAGATCTTCATTTCAACAGTTAGCACATCACATATTTATTATAACATCCAACAATTGTTTTATCCATTTTACCTTTCTTCTGAGACACCCTTGATCTGGTTTAGGGTAAAACTCAATCTTTTCTTTCTGATAGTACATATAATCATTATTCTTCCAAAGCTTTTAATTATGTACATACATTTTATTCAATTTTTTTTATGACAAAAAGACATCTTTAAATATATAAAAATATATTAATCACTGATGTACATCCCTACATATGTGTGGACTAGTGAGCCACCACTCGTGATCCTTGAAAAATGAATGTGGGTTTCTTGGACTGTCTCTTGGTGATAGATAGTTTCACGAAAATCGCCCTGTTGTCTAATCTAGCACGTACCGAGTATTCAAAATGACTCGGGATAACTTTTTTTTGATCCAGGGTTTGCAAATGAAAATGTGTAGGTTCCCTGAGCAGTTGTGACAACTGAATGTGGACAGCCTTTCTAAATAACTGCAAGCTATTTTAGATGACTGGTCTTCCACTTGAATATCGAAGCCTCCATCGACTATGGTCTAATGATGGGATTAGAAAAGCCTAACAGGTAACTAGTTGCTCAACACAGGATGTAGGGGGGAAATCATGCTGGAGGACAATTCCTCTTTACAGGTAATAGCTACTCTACCAAACAACTTATCCTCAGGCCTGGATAGCATAGATTGACTCAGTGCACCCACCTGTTAAGGGAGGGCCGGGCAGTCTACAGAAGGTGGGCCCAGGTTCGGACTGCAGCCACCCTTACAGTGGACAATGTCTAGAAGTGGTACCCACATGAGCAAAGCAGAGACTCGTGTTTTCTTAGTAGAATAATGATGTCAGAAACTGGATGGAAAGGGGGATATGGGATGAGAGAAGGAGAGCTCCACCCTTCACATGTCTTGCCCTTTCTTCTGGTGAGAGCCTTTAAATCCCTATTAAACAAAAAAAGAATGGAGCAAAGAGGAAGGCAGAATGAGAGACAGAATAAGAGAGAGAGTAAAAACAGGAGAGAGAGGTGAATAAGTTGGGAGTAACGAGTAGAATCATAATCTACTGAGTTTACTTTTGCATTCCCACTGCAAATCTTTTGACACAGTTAAATCCCAGCTTTACTGCAATCAAAGTTAAACTAACCACTCTCCTGGAAATTTCTTCAGTGATGTTGATATGTTTTCTTCTTGTTGTTCTAAGATTTAAAGCAATATCGATGGTTACTTTATTTTCAATAAGAAGTTTGGAAGTTCAAAAACATTTGTTATGATTGAAACTGTTAAAATAAAATGGCAATTTTTCTCATTTCTTTTCTGACCTTGATTCTGGTGTTTTTTCTGTTATCCAATGTCTGTTTTTCTTAATAACCCAGGCCCTTTTCATTTTGCCTAATGTTTGCTGGGTTCTCGCTACAGACACGCTAATTGCTTATGTGTTTTTTGCTTATGTACTTATGCTTTCTCTTTGAAACACTTTATTCAGCTGGTTGCATTCTCTTTAATGCACATTGATCACTTTCGTGTTTTTATTGTCAGAGATTTCAAACACTAATGCCAAATAGAAACGCATCAGACAATTGTGGCCTCTGATACTTTGAATATTGGAAAGAACAAATTGATAGGAATCAGGAGAAGCCCACATGAATGCTAATCCCTCTTGATGAATATAGGAGTTTCCATGTGCAAGGCAAAAATCTCAGCGCGCAAAAAATGCATGTGAATTCTTCAGTAGCCGAGATTCCTCACTAAAGAACGTAGGGGCATATTAGCAAGACCCACGTTAAAATTATCGCCGTTTTAGCGGCAGGAAACTGCCGCTAAAACGGCGATAATGGGCTTGCTAATATGCGTTATGGAATTCCAATAGAAGCCCAGGTTAGATGTCCTGCACATCTAACCTGGGCTTCTATTGGAATTCCATAACGCATATTAGCAAGCCCATTATCGCCGTTTTAGCGGCAGTTTCCTGCCGCTAAAACGGCGATAATTTTAACGTGGGTCTTGCTAATATGCCCCGTAGTGCTTTCAGAGGACATAATATTATCCATAATGCCACAGGATTGCTGAACAGTATTTATGTGTGACTTAGTGGTCATGGAGAAGTGTTAGCTTTCTATTGATATGATGGATACATTTTGTTGGTGTTGAATACTTTAAGAGGGGTTCATTAGCTATGTCCATTCTTTGTTACTAGGAGATGTGATAATCTTGATGGACTTAAGGATCTTCAAAGAGAGTGGTTCTTCTCAGATTTGTATCTTAGGTTTTACAGTTGCATTATGGACCAGTGTGGCAGTTGAGTTGTGCAGTGCCCCAAATTTTATGTACTGCAAAGTCAGAGGGGATTCGCCATGTGGTCACCGTACATTAGCAGAGGAAATGTTGTACACATTCGATTATCAGAAATTACTTTACAAAGCTCTTGTGCATGAACCTTGGCTGTAGTCCTCACCTTGTGGTGTTTCTAGGTAGTTTCTAGGTAGTTCCTAAATGAAAGATAGATTTTTTTTTAACAATAGATAACATAGGGCCATATGTATGAAGCTGTTTTGCGATCGCAAACACTGCGAATCGCAAAAAAACGGTGTTTGCGATTGCAAAATACAGCCCCGCAATGTACGAGACACATTCCGATCGCTAATCTGCGAATCGCAAATATAGCGAGTCGCAAAATAGCGATCCGTACGCATTTGCGAAAAATCAGCGAATTCGCAAAATGTGACACACAAATAGCGAAACTTGCAATTGCAGAGTCCGCAATTAGCGATTTCGCTAAACGGAATGCATGAACAATTCGCAAATTGCGAATTCACGGAATTCGCAAATTAGAGAATCGCAATTACCATCAAGTATGAACAGGTGGTAACCAAGTGCAAGCTAAATAAAGAGGCCCACAATGCAACTGATGTTTGTCATGATGGCTGGGCTGTACGTGATAGCCAGGAGGCTGCGACTCAGAGCTGCTGCACAGAGAAGGCGACGCCAGGAAAGGATCTTTAGAGCACGCATAACCCTGTTCCAGCGGACTGAGGAGGAGATCCATACAAACTACAGGCTGGACGAAGAGAGCATCCTGGAATTGATTTCAGAGCTCAGACCTATACTTGAACACCCCACACGCAGGACACACACCATCCCCACCCATATACAGGTCCTGTGCTCACTGCACCTCTTGGCGTCAGGGAGCTTTCAGGGGTGATAGCCACAGCAGGAGGGGTCTCACAGAGTGCATTGTCGCGCTTTTTCCACGCGTTCCTTGATGCCATGGTACAGAGGCTGCACAACCACATCCACTTCCCCAGCACACCACAGGCACTAGCCCAGACCAAGCAGGACTTTTATCAAATTGCACAATTTCCCCACGTCATTGGATGCATCGATGGGACACATGTCGCCATATCCCCCCCCTCCCAGAACGAGTATGTGTTCAGGAATCGCAAGTCCTACCTTTCCCTGAACATACAGGTGGTGTGTGATGCCAAGCACATCATCACCGACATCGTCGCCAAGTACCCAGGCAGCACCCACGACTCATTCATCTTCCGCCACAGTGGGATACACCGTCGACTCACAAGTGGGGAGTTTGGCGAGGATACCTACTAGGTAAGTGCATGTGAAAGTAGGACATACTAGTAATGCACAGCAGTGGCAGGGCGGTGTTCAACCATATTCCTCTCGCCCCACAGGTGACAGTGGGTATGCGGTCCGGGACTACATCCTTACTCCCTACCTGAATCCTGCCAACGCTGGGGAGCGGAGGTACAACAGTGCCCACATAGCAACCAGATGCACCATTGAGCGGACCTTCGGAATACTCAAGAGCCGCTTCCGCTGCCTACATAAGAGTCGAGGGGCACTCCAGTACAGCCCCCAGACTTGTTGCAAGATAGTGGTAGTGTGTGCCATGCTGCACAACATCGCCACCAGGAAAGGCACACCAGTTGAGCTCACCGAATCGGAATCATCTGATGAGGAGGGGCCAACTCAAGCACGCATGCCAGCCGGTGTAATTGGTGCAGCTGCTGGGCGCCAGAGGCGAGATGAGATTGCACGCAACTATTTTTAGGCAAGAAAGAATGACATAATGCTATATATCCATTGCCAGACTGTGTTTAATTTCCTTCATCACAGGTTAAATATCAGCACACAGCCTGTGTGGCACACAATGTATAGTCCAATGTCCCGCACAATGGCCATCTTGACCAAGTGTCTGTGTGCACTGGGTTGATGCACCCAGGACCATGCCTCAGTCTGACCACCTCAACTGCGGCGCTGACGGCCTGTAGCCCCCGCCGTGGGTGCACAGTGCCCTCTTCACCTGCCTCAGCAGCCCTGCCGTGACGCACACTACGGCGCCTGTCCGGTGGGGGCGGTGGTGTGATGCTGCTCCTGCTCGATTGGGCGTCCTCGTCCGTTGGAGTGAGGACTCCTGTGCCAGCAGTGGCAGCTGCACACAGCTCATCCACAGCACATGTCACCTGCACCAGACCCCTGGCCACGTCCTGGCTGCAGTGTGCCACCTCATGCTGCATGCTGATGCTGCGCCTTGACAGCACTGAGGTCGCAGTGGAAAGGCGGTTAACCGCCCTGGTGTAGAGGTCCAGCCGGGTGTGTAGGCGCTGTCTCTCCCTGCGCCTAGCAGCACGGTCCGCCCAAGGTTCTGCACAGAGTGCCTCCAGGGCACCCGTCAGGCCCATGAAGCCAACCCTGATCTGCCTCTGAATCGTGCGCATGTTCCTTGCCTGCAGGCGCTGGACCTCTAACATCTGGCCCTCCAGCCCTTGGAAGACTGTGTCGTCTCCTGTGTCTGCTGCACTGGTGGATGCACGTGGTGCCCTGTGCCTGGATGTAACTGGTGGTGTTGTGACGGCACGTGCTCGAGCACGGGGTTGTGGCTCCGACTGTCCCCGGACTGGTTGGACATCGCCATCGGTGTCCTGGCCTTCCTCCTCCAGCGGGGGCAATGGTGGCACTGCACTCCGCCTGCGGCGTGTTGGTAGGATGACTGGGCTGCCCTCCTCTTCCTCTTCCTCCTCCTCCTCTTGCCCTGTTGCCTCTGGGCTGGGGGATTCATCCTCCCCTCCACTGATCCTTCCCTGTGTTTCTGATGGTGCTGTGGACATAAATGCACACATTGATTTACTGTCCTGCCTTGCATTTGTGGAGCATTAAATTACACTGTTTGGAGTGACATGAGTCCTGTCTGTCTGTATTTTGCCTTCCATGATGCACACATACTATTTGAGCCTGGATGGGTGTCACTGCTCCACTGTTAGGTGTATGTAACTACAACTCCCATAATGCATTGCTGTGTGTGTTTGTGTACCTGCACTGGACCTATAGTCTTGTTGTGCCCCTGGGTCTCTCCTGGGTGTGTGTGGGTAGTAGGGAGGTGTCAGGGGTGTGATGGCATGCTTCTTACCTTGTCCTGGTTGTGGGTGGTCGGAGCTGTCCAGGTCTGCCACGCCCATCACACTCTCCGGAAGCAGGGTCCCCTCAACCATCTCCTCAAGTGGTGTTGAAGCGGTGGCAGTGGAGGACCCACCACCGGTCTTGTTGGCCTCCTCCAACCTGGCAGCAACCTTCTCCTTGGAACGCGCGCGCATGTCATACCAGCGCTTCTGAAGGTCTTTAACGCTCCGATGCGTGACGCCAATAAGCGTTTACTTTGCGCTGTATGTCAGCCCATATCCTCCTCTTGCGGGTCTCTGGCACGCGCAGGGACTTCTTCCCAAACAGGTGCTCATGGCTCACCACCATCTCCTGTATCAGGACCTCCTGCTCACTTTCTGTGAACTTGTGCTTCCTCTTTCTGCTGGTCTCCCCCTGCTGCTGGTCCTTTCTGGCCATGCCTCCACTCTCTCCAATCTGTGTAGCACTGCAGTGACTCCTCTGCCTACACTCCTACTCTCTCACACTGCTTCTGTGACTCAGGTGCAGCATGGGTAGTCACACTTCCTGGTTGTGATGTCATCAAGGTGCACCACACCCCCCGAATCGCTATTTGCGAATTCGCAAATTAGCGAATTCGCTATTTTGAGGAATCGCTATTTTGCGGATTCGCTGATAGGGAGTCGCAATTTGGCTAATCGCTAATGCGTTAGCGAATTTTACCGATTCGCAAATAGTTTGCGACTTTTCATTTACATTCGGTTTTGCGAATCTCTAATTGCGATTCGCTAGGAATCGCAATTTGCGATTCGCAAAAGGGGAGTTTGATACATATGGCCCATAATCTCCAGACAACCATAAGTAATGTCATCTTTATTACAGCAGGCATTAACCTTATATTCTGGGAAACATAATCCCAAGTGAGATCCAATCATTCACTAATCACATACAATAGAAATGCATTGGCCAATAAGAGAAAAAGGCAAATGGGAATAGGATAAGAGAAAAATCATTGGATATCACCACTCTGACTTGTCACTCTGCTGGGCACTGAGGTCCTGAGACCGTAGTGGATATCTTAAGGGTAAGAAAGAATGTCTTAAATTTCTGTTATTTAGGTGCTGCATCTAACCTTTGCGTTGAAAACAATATATATTAAAAGTATCTCTAAATACCCAACTCGCTGTGTTCTGGTATGGAGTTGATATTCTTTAAACAAGAATTAAATAAATTGATATATGTTGGTCTAACTTCCTTCTCTGTTGCAATATAACTCACAGAGCATGCCTGAAGTGATTGAAATGAGCTCGCTAGGCATCCTGCATCAGGAGGTGGAGCTGTGTGTTGGTGGAAGAAGGCTTGCATCTACTTGAATCATTCTCATCATGTACTTTGGTCTAACTCTGGTCTGCCACAAAATGACACTGCACCCCTCTTTAGGGTTTATATTAACATTCCGGCTGAGACCTGGAGGTGCCGGTTAATTTTCCATCTACTCCCCCTTGATTGGTACTCCAAAGTCTCTGTGTACTGTCATGCACTTCAGCACTAATGGTTTAACTCTCCAGTTCTCAGACCCTACACCAGTGAGGAAGGTGCTGGACAGAGCAAAGGAGGATGTGAGAAAAAGATGCAATATATGAGGAAAGCACCAAAGGAAGCTTGAGATGAAAGGGACTTAGGAAGGAAAAGGGGTTTGGGTTGGAGGGTAAAATTGAATCTGCATCAGGTGCAAGGGCACTGTGTTAAAAAGCCACACTTAAGCATCCTTTTAACATACTTCAACATCTTTACTATCTTGATGTGCACAACACAACAAAAATAGCATGTGAGCAGAGAGCATGCAGAGGCAGTAGGGTGGGTAATCGTAGTGAGTGACTTGGAGTGACTGGGAGTGGAAAAGCAAAAGCGTTATAATCACTTCAAATACTATTAGCACTACAACCAGATCAACAGTAAAGCTCAGCAGCAGTAAGAACCTGCGGAGTCTAATAAAGCCAATACAACATTAAAACTGCACAGCAATCACACAGCAACTGCAATATGCACAGAAATGCATTATGGGGTATCCAATAGTGCTATATAGTGCAAACCAGAAACCACCAGTGGCTTTGTCACACCAAGCATGCTAACCACAAGAGCCTAACAGTGCTTAACAGTGCTTGACAACAAGCAGTAGCACCTAGTGGCTGGGTAGTAACAGCGCTATCTAGTGAATGGGCAGTGACGGCAAACCCAAGTTGCTCTGAATGGAAGTGACAAGATGACAAGGTGGCTTGGTACCCAGACAGGGCAAGGTCAGTGATATTCACAATGAACTTTACTACATAATTGTTGCCTTATCTCTCACCCACTCCCTCTCTTTCCCCAATCTGTCAGTCTAATATCTACAGTCCCCCATAACAGCACATCATAGATTGATGCCTTGCCACAGCCAGACACACCTATTGTCACAAGGAGCCCCACTACATCACTTGTGAAAATGACAAGCCATATACCAAGGAGAAAATACAAACCCCCAAAGTCACTGACAAATCACCTCTATCTGAGAAGTGAGAAGGACTCGGCAACCCGAACTGCAACTACAGTATCAACGACAGGTGCCTCTACTATTGGCTCAATTACTGGATACATTGCACACACCAGAGGGCTGAACACACCAGCCGTTACTATAACAGTCTCTATACGGGCATGCAAACAAAATCTGCAATATGTGCGATAACACCAGTTATCAGCACAACAATCAAATCCACTGCAGAGGGTGAAGCAGGAACCAGTATGGGCACAACTGTCCTGATTCCAACTAGGCTGACAGACACACACCCAGATCAAATATCAGTGTTGTGTTCAGAAATACATATATAATGGTAGGATATATGCTTGCCATGCAAAATCTCAGAAATATTCCAAGAACCAGGAAACAAACTGAAATTTGGCATACTATGAACCCAAGGGAGATACAGATCAGCAATTGGCATATGGAGCATGAGAGGGCAAATGAACATACATCCTGCCCCCAGAACCAGGGGCTAGAAAGGCAAAGATCTCCAAATCTGTTGCTGAAGAGACAAACAGAAAAGGAAGAAACATGCAAAACAACCTTGAAACCACTTGACCCAGGTGGATCAAAGACAGCTTTAAGAACCCAAGCCCAGTCAGCCCTCCCAATAGGGCAGCCAGAACTACATAAGGGTTGAATTGTTACTGAAGGAACTGGGAAAACCTAATTGAAGCATCACCCCTTGCATGAGTACACATGATTTTCACAACCCCAAGCAGGATCGTCTTCCTCATAACAGATTGAAACAGAAACAGATTTAACTTATGTCTTGGAAAAAAACAATGAAAGTTTCCACACATTCTTACTCAACCATGAAGCAAATCGAAGTGATTGTCTTAACTAACAAAAAACTAATTATCCCTGACTGGCAACTTCGCAAACTATTTGGATGAAAAGGATAGCCACACAAACATTGCCTCTAATCTCATTGAGCATTACTGGGATCTGAAGTGAATCGAGGAGATCCAGATGTCATCTTCTTCCTCTCTGCCTACTCACTATTAGTACTACAAGAAACATGGTCCCTAAACACTAGGAAACCACAAGGGTTCAGCACCCATACTTTGAAATCCATACAAAACAGATGCAGCAGAACTTTGGATCACTTGTACCACAGATCTGTCCAGAAAGTTCATCCCTCTAGATCTGACAATCAACTTCACTCAAGCTGTATTTATAATGACCTTCTTGCACCAAGACATCAGTGTCCACAACATATGCACAAATGTCACTAGGACTTTAGAGCTATGATTGATGCATTGAAAGAGAAAAAAAACACACAATAGGAACTATGAAAATTGTCTCATCATCTTGTGCGTGACTTCAACGTGAAACTAGGAGAGTGGGGTAGTGAGCGTGAAGATTATGAAGGCGCGAGCAAGTTGAGGAGCATACCAATTCTTCCATGCAGCTTTCAAATGAAAGATAAGAATGGAACAGTTATGGAATGATTCAAACTTAAAAAAAATATCTTGTCTCAACACTAAAATCTATTCCAACTGGAACTTTAATAACACCAACCTTAAATTCCCACAAATCCCAGTCTATAGTTAATTATATATTCATACAATCACATCAGCATACATGCGTCACAGAAATAATAATTCCTTGGTGCTTCGAGAGCAATCATAACTCTCTGGTCCTTAAAGTTTCTCTAGACCAGGGGTCTTCACACTGGAGAGTGGCGCCCCACTAGGGGGTCTCAACTGATCCCAGGGGGGAGCTAAGTTCTGGCCAAAAGAAGCATTATGCTGATAACAGTGCTTTGTTTTCAGCAGAAAAAAAATGAGCACCAGTAAACCGGTCTGTAATGGGCCATCACTAACATCTTTTTTCATTTATATCCTGGCTGGAAGAATGTGTCAAACGTGAAGGGACTATGAATAATCTTCAAAGCCCCCACCCCTATTTCTAATAATCACACTGTGGATACAAATAGAGTAGGATAATTTAGCTTAAATAAATCTAAGGGTAGAGCCAAACATTTAGCTAGACATTAATGTAAAACCACTTTGCAGAACTGACATGTGAGAAATGTGCCCTTTAAAAGGTCATGCAAAATTAACGTGTAGTTTATTTACTTGGACTAAGCTTCCATTTCTATTGTACTTTGATAAGCAAAGAACTAAACTGGGCCTCATCTTTGTCTATTTTTCTTATTTTTCGTTTTAAATAAATAAATGCCTTTTAGAAATGCTGAACCCTGCACAAATGTTGTTATTAGATGACCTGAATTTGACTTGCTTAAACTTGTCATTGCTGTAGAATGTGCTGACATTTTAAAAATGAATTTCTTCTTTATAAAATGCATGCTCTCATTTCATTTGGATAGCTTCTACCACACAATGAATACAAGTGAACAGTGTATTAGAACAAATAGAGCTTACAAGAAGATGTGAATCTCATGATTTAACCAGGACGCTGAATTAAAATGTTTCTGTCTTTAGAATAGTTCATTGTTACACAGTGGAACACATAGTAACTGATAACCTAGACTCGTTGAGGTTCCCCTGAGAAACCAAGTAAAATAATTACAAGTGTATGAATGTTTTGCAATTAACTGATATGTTCAGGCTGTACCTTGTCTACATCATGTGTGAATGTAGGAAGATGCTGCAGATGATCAGAAGATTTCAATGGCTAAAGATGACCTAACACCAGAATACATCACGAAACACGAAACTTTAGCAACTAATGAACGCTTTAAAGAAATAGCAAATTTCCTCTCTTAAAAAGTTGAGAAAATCAAACTATCCCTCATCCATGACACTATTCTGTTATCCCAGCTCTCCTAGTCCACTAGGATAGGATAGGATAGGATAGGATTTTAATTTATAAAGCGCTCGAATGCCGAGGCGTCTTGGCGCTGAAGCGAGAAAGAAGAGATCTGAGCAATCCCGGTACTAATCAATTATGACTCCGGAAATAACCATGTTTTTATTTTCTTCCTGAAAACTGTCATGTTTGGTTGAAGTCTGAGTGTAATAGGCAGTTTGTTCCACAACCTGACTGCACAGTGCGATAGGCTTTTCCCCCCCATCTAGCTCTGCGGACTTTAGTGGCACAGATGAGGCCAGAATTAGCAGATCTAAGACTTCTAGTGGGAATATACCACTGAAAGATTTTTCGCAGATCGGAATCACTTCCGCCATATAATGTCTTATGTACCAAGCATAAGGCCTTAAATTCCATACATTGCTGTATTGGAAGCCAATGTAACGACTTAATGGCAGCAGAAGTGGGGTGACCTTTTGGGATATTCAATAGTATTCGTGCGGCCGCATTTTGTATGGACTGCAGTTTGGTCTTTTGTGCCTTGTCAATGCCTACGAATAGAGCATTGCAATAGTCTAGACGGGATAAGACTAAGGCCACTACCACTGTTTTTCTTAGCTCCTGAGGAATAAAAGGGAACACCTTCCTCAGAAGCTTCAGTATGTAGAAGCAAGTGGAGGTTACGTGGTTGATCTGGGCAGAAAACCCCAGTAGGTCATCAAAGATGATCCCCAAGTTCTTAACTTTCGTGGATGGTGTTGGGCATACACCCACCTCTATCAGCCACCAGGTGTGATTCCACAGGGACGGGCCACCACCAAACTCCATGACCTCTGTCTTATCCGTGTTTATCTTGAGGTAATTATTACTCATCCAGCTCATGATGTGAGCCAGACACGCATGGAATTTAGCGGCCACCGGCTCCGACTGTTTTGATACAGAGATGATAATCTGTGTGTCGTCGGCGTAAGACACAAACGAAAAACCATGCTGTCTGATGAGACTGGCGAGTGGGGTCACATAGATGTTAAAGAGCGTCGGTGACAATGCCGAGCCCTGTGGGACTCCGCATGGCAGATGGAAGGTTTCAGACTGTAGACTTTCCCAGTGTAGAGTTTGCTCCCTATCTTCTAGGAAAGAGGAGAGGAGGGACAGAGCCGCCTCCCCAATCCCCACCGCCTTCAGCCTCCGCACCAACACTGTGTGATCCACGGTGTCGAATGCTGCTGATAGGTCAAGGAAGATGAGGATCGCTCTTCCCCCCCATCCACCTGTCTCCGAATCTCCTCCGTTGCCATAACTAGCGCCGTCTCGGTCGAGTGACCTGAGCGAAAGCCATGCTGACTTTGATCCAACAGGTTGTTGATGTCTAGGTAAGATGTCAGCTCCTGATTTATTGCCCTCTCAAGGATTTTTGCTGCAATCGGTAGGCACGAAATGGGACGATGGTTCTTAACCTCCAGTAGGTCAAGCGCCGGCTTTTTCAAAATGGGTCTGATGCAGGCCTTTTTCCAGACCATCGGATAACTTCCTGAAACGATCACCTGATTTAGAATGGGAGTTAGATGTTTACTAATGGCCTCGGACACCCTATGTATCACAGTCGGAGGACGGGGATCCCACGGGGAACCTGACTTGGTGAAAAGTATAGATTTATTTACTTCAGTGGGAGTGAGTGAGCAAAACATGTTCAGCTGACAGTGCAACGACGTATCCTCCATAGTATCGGATTGACTGTCATCGCCTCCCTGCCTGTTATTCCGTAATTCGTCATAAATCGTATTGATCTCATTTTGAAAGAAATTGGCCATTTTGTTGCAAAAAGCAGAATCAGGACTAAAACGCGTGTTCTGACGTGATTTTGATAGTACTTCAATATTTTTAAAAAGTTGCTTAGTGGAGTTGTAAGCCTCCGCTATTTTTGCTGAGTAGTAAGTGGTTTTTGCTAGTATAATAGCTTCTTTATATTGTTGTAGCGCTGTATTATAGGATATCTTGTGTTCCCTCCTATATTCAGTTCTCCATGTGCTTTCGGCTTTCCTGCATAAAACTTTCAGTTTTTTCAGTTCCGGGCCATACCAAGGAGATGGTGCCAGCGCTCTTCTAAGTTTAATTTCTTTCAATGGGGCTACTTTATTCACAGCCGTGGCTATCCAGCTGTGAAATTGGCTGGCAGCCTCGTTGTTATCCGGGACCTGAGTCGGGGGGCAACTATTTAGTACCTGCTCCCATTCACTGCCTTGAATTTTGTTCCACTGCCTGATTTTTATGCTAGCTGGTTTCTTTCTATCCAGCTGGGTAGTGAAAACTGAAGGTTAAAATTGATTGCAGAATGGTCAGTCCAGGGAAGAGGGGCAGAGTTACTCAGCGTGACATCCGAGTTAGTGGCAAAGATCCCATCAAGAGTATGACCAGCAGAATGTGTGGGACCCACCACCTTTTGATGGAGACCATAACCTGCTAAGTTGTCAAGAAGCCGGCTGGTATCGGGGATGTTATTAAGTTCAAGATGGAAATTAAAGTCACCCAAAATGATAAGTGAATTGGAATCTGTAAAAGATTCAAGCACGGTCTGTAAAGCCAGAGAAAAAGGGGCTCTAGGGCCCGGTGGCCTATAGAGAAGAATCCCATATGCTGTGGAAATGTTGTTAATTTTCACTGCAAAACGCATTGCCTCCGCAGGCAGTTGTGTTATGGGCTCACTGTGCACCTTCAGGTGGTCACGGTGGATTATTGCTATCCCGCCCCCTATACTCCCTATCCTGTCCTGACTAACTACAGAATATCCTGCCGGACACACACATCTCCATGGAACCTCCCCCCCAAGATTTAACTTCTGACCGGAGTAGCCCACAAAATACTAAAGACAACCTCCTCCAACTGAAAAACAATGCTAGGTGAACTGAGTTCAAACCTTTGACAGAAGAAGAAGTCTTCAAGATAATTGTAAATTTCAATCAATCAATCAATCATAGAATTTGTAGAGTGCACTACTTACCCGCGAGGGTCTCAAGGCGCTGGGGAGAGGGAAGGGGGGGGATGCTGCTACTGGTCGAACAGCCAGGTCTTGAGTAGCCTCCTGAAGGTCAGCAGGTCTTGGGTCTGTCGTAGGCTTAGTGGAAGGGTGTTCCAGGTCTTGGCGGCGAGGTGTGAGAAGGATCTGCCGCCGGTGGTTGTTCTTCGAATGCGAGGGACGGTGGCGAGGGAGAGGTCGGCGGAGCGGAGCTGGCGGTTGGGGACGTAGAAGAAGAGTTGTCTGTTGAGGTAGGCTGGGCCAGTTTTGTGGAGTGCCTTATGTGCGTGGATGAGGAGTTTGAAGGTGATCCTCCTGTCGACGGGGAGCCAGTGCAGGTTCCTCAAGTGGGGGGTGATGTGGCTGTGGCGTGGTACGTCGAGGATCAGGCGTGCGGAGGCGTTTTGTATGTGTTGCAGTCGCTTGATGAGCTTGGCCGGGGCTCCCGCGTAGAGGGCGTTCCCATAGTCCAGTCTGCTACTGACGAGGGCCTGGGTGACTGTTCTTCTTGTGTCTGTCGGGATCCACCTGTAGATCTTGCGAAGCATGCGGAGGGTGTTGAAACAGGAGGAGGAGACTGCGTTGACTTGCTTGGCCATGGAGAGCGTTGAGTCGAGGATGACTCCCAGGTTGCGTGCGTGGTCGGTGGGTGTCGGGGCTGCTCCCAGCGTCGTTGGCCACCAGGAGTCGTCCCAGGCTGAGGGGGTGGAGCCGAGGATGAGGAACTCCGTTTTGTCCGTGTTCAGCTTTAGTCGGCTGATCTTCATCCAATCGGCGACGGCCTTCATTCCTTCATGGAGATTGGCTTTGGCGGCGAGGGGTCCTTGGTGAGGGAGAGGATCAGTTGAGTGTCGTCGGCGTAGGAGATAATGTTGAGGTCGTGCTGTCTGGCGATGCGTGCGAGCGGGGCCATGTAGATGTTGAACAGTGTTGGGCTGAGGGACGATCCCTGGGGTACGCCGCAGATGATCTCGGAGGCTTCGGATCGGAAAGGTGGGAGGCGGACTCTCTGGGTTCTGCCGTCGAGGAAGGAGGTGGTCCATTCCAGGGCCTTGTCTCGGATCCCTGCGTCGTGGAGGCGTGCGCGTAGAGTGCGGTGGCAGACAGTGTCGAAGGCGGCGGAGAGGTCCAGCAGGATGAGGGCTGCGGTCTCACCATTGTCCAGCAGGATCCTTATGTCGTCGGTGGTGGCGATGAGGGCAGTCTCAGTGCTGTGGTTGCTGCGGAACCCTGATTGGGATGGGCCCAGGATGCTGTTTTCTTCGAGGTATCGGGTTAGCTGTTTGTTGACGATCTTCTCGATGACCTTGGCTGGGAACAGAAGCAGAGAGATGGGCCGGAAGTTCTTTGAAGCCCTCATCCCATACTACAGATGCCCTCCCCCACCCTAGAACAGAACCTTAACCACATCATCTCTCCGTTCTTGACCAAAATCATCAACGCCTCTCTCTTTTCATACCGCATACCTGAATTCCTCCAACTGGGCCAAGTCACACACATTCTCCGAAAAACAGGGGCAGACCCAAGCGACATCAACAACCTCAGACCAATCTCCAACCTCCCTTTCCTAGGTAAAGCGATTATTAAGTGCTTCCTGTCACAGCTCAACCAACACATAGATTAATTCAATCTCCATTACACTTTCCAATCAGGATTCAAGAAAGGCTGTAGCACTGAAACCGCTATACTAAATATATCTGATGACATTCTCAGAACCTTAGATGAAGGTGACTTTTGCCTCCTAATCCTTTTCGATTTATTGGCGGCATTTGACACAGTAAATCATTCAGCATTATTTGAGACCCTAAAGAATCACACTAGTATTAATGGCACAGTCCCGAGATGGTACACGTCCTACTTGCAACATTGCACTCTTCAAATAAGCCAACACCAGTCCCACAAGGTGTACCTCAAGACTTAATCCTCTCTCCAGCCCAATTTAATCTCTTCTTGGAACCCCTCACAGTTATTTTAAACCAAGTGGGGATTAAATATCCCCTATATGCTGATGACACAAAACTGTACTACAAAATAACATCACCCAAAGACATTTAGCATGTGAACGCCATACTAATTAAGATTCAAATTTGGTTAAACACCAATCACCTCAAGCTGTACCCCAACAAGACTAAACTTCTACTCGTTTCCCCCCAAAATAATCCTTTGCCAATTCAAGAATGGCTTAAACACTTGGACACACTTAGCTGTCCTCTTTCACTTTCCGACTTCGTAAAGTCCCTGGGTATCACACTAGATAAAATCATGTCAATGAAGGAGCACATCAACAACTCAGCCAAAGGAGCGCTCTGCACACTAAAACAGTAGTGCAATCACTAGTCCTCTCGAGACGACTACGGAAACGCCATCATCACTGGAACTTTAAAAAGTCACCTTGCACACATAAGAGCAACTCTCAATGCGGCCTCCAGATTCCCCACAGGAATTAAACTGCTTGATCACATCTCACCTGCCCTCAAGAGTCTCAATTGGCTTCCTATGAAAGGATGATGCATCTTCAAGACAGTTTGTATCACCCACAAGGCCCTTCACACACAAAACTCAAAATACCTAGAAAACAAACTTTCTAGAGCAGGAAGAGGTCAGGCTCTTAGAAGCTCCAACTACTTTCTTCTTATACCTCCTAATATGAAGAAGAAATCATCCCAGGCATGCTCTTTCTCAGGAAATGCTCCTAAGAATTGGATCTCACTACCTAAGGATCTCTGCTGCAACCCCTCCCTTCCCTGCTTCAAATAGGACCTCAGACCTCTTCTACTGGACAACTACTTTAACACGTTCACAAGCTGATCCACATTTACAAATATCCAAACCCCACCAACAGGATCCATGCTGTGGTCGCCTGACTCGTTCAGTCTTTAACTGTCACTAATGCTACTATTTTATGCTGTATTGTCTTATACTTTTTGACCCACATAAAGCCTTGCATGTAGTGTGACTAAACTCTTCACTTAAACTGTAAAGCGCTCTGATACCTTCAGGTCTAGCTAGCACTATATAAAACTCAAAAACTAAATAAAAATAAATAAATACATTTGTTTGTGTTTTTTATTAGTGCGTGTTTCCTAGTTAGGGCATTGCATGTTTACATTTTGCCCATATCGTTCTCCTGGCATACTTTGGACTCTCCTACAGGGGATTCTGAGAGACTTGCTGTTGGAAAGTGGTTTATTAGTAGTGATATGTAGGGACCTACCACTATTAATAAGACCACAAACACAATTAAAGGCTCAGTCAAGGTCTCAATAAATTGTTCCCTTGCTCAACCCTTGGTAACTGACAATGAACAGACAGATGTAACCTAGAAGACGGGTGTGTAAAGCAGTTAAATGCACCAATACATTGAATGAGTAAGACACAACACACAATAAAAATCCAACTCCAATTTATAAAAATAGGTTATATTTTATGAATAAATAGACACCAAATTGACAAAAATCCAATGTAGGGAACCGGTGACATTATTTTTTTAAGAATAAACACTTTCTAGTGCTTAAATGCCTATATCGCCAATTTGGGACATCTAGTCGCACTTGATCGGGACAAAATCAAAGTTTGAGGCTGACTGCAATGGAGTCCTGGTCAGATACACTGAACGGCAGATCCGGGCCAAAATGTTACCTTCGTACTTAGTAGATTTTTCGGAGCTTTTTCTCTCGACGTCGAGCGAGGGTCCTCTTTAGGCCGGATGTGTGTCAACACTGCTGGCTTCATTTTCTGCGAGGCCTCTGTTAAATCCTAGAAGTCTGGAGCTCCAGAGCTTTCATTGGGACGAACCTGAATTCCAGGCTGGGTCATGGTAAAAGGTAGCTGGATTGACTCTCGACGTTGAGTCGGTCATCTTATGAAGCTTTTTACCAAAAAGTTCCCAAACTTCACCGAAACTTCTGGATCTTCTTCCTAAAGGTCTCCTTGATGATTCAAAGTGTCCACAACACCAATACAGGGGTCTAGAATCTCTCAGATGGTCCTTGGGATTTTGGGACTACAGTTCCCGCAATGCACCTGGCCAAATTCTTAAAGGTCCACCGGATGCACTCCAGGATGGAGACGTCTTGGTGGAGATGACACATGTGGGCTCAGTTAACCTGTACCTTGCAGAGAGTCCACTTCTTAATCCCTCTTGAAGTAAGGTAAAGTCCATAGGGCTGTAATTCCAGTTTTGCAGTAGGGGCAGTCTTTCAGAATGCAATCTTTTGGGATGCAGGCCAGGGTACCAGCAGGGCAGTCCTTCTTCTCCTTGTAGTTTCAGGCAGCAGATCTGAGTTGCTTTGCAACTCTCCCATATTTATTCAGTGTTCCTGGGTGTCAAGCAGAGGGGCATCCTTAACCAATGGGATGCAGGGTGCCACTCAGGTGTATGACCACTTCCGCCAAAGAGTTGCATAATCTTATCCCAGAAAGCACTTTTCTCTCAAAATCCAACATGGAGGAATTCTCTCCGTGGAGGTTAGACCAGGCTACGACAGCCCACTGGCATGGCTAAGATTCCTTAACACTCCCCTTTCATCCCTCTCCTTAATCTAATTACATGGGCTTCTGTGTGTCTGGAGTGGCAGGATGTGGGGGTGAGCCTGTGGTGTCTAAAAGTGTCATTCTCCCTTTGAAGACCAGTCTGGCCACTCCTCCTCCCTCCTGCCTTTTGCTTCTGCAGTTTCATTTCTTCTCCCACAGGAAACCCATTGTCTCTGTAGCAGGGTACTTCACACCTCATTAAGACAGCTTGGCTCAGCCTGGCAGAGGCTAGCCAATCTGGAGAGAGCAGCTGGAAAGCTGGATTTTGGCTTACAGAAAAGAAAGTCTAATAACTTATTTTCTGTGATAGTTATTATAAATCTAAGAGTGCCAAAATGTAGGATTTATCATAACTAAAATTCTGATACCTTGAGATAGATTTTCATCTAGCTCCTGTCAATATTTATACTTAAATACAATATTCCCATGTTAGCCTATGGAGCTTATTATCTACAGTGGGGAAACATGAATTTGGCAGTTTTTCTCTCCTCAGAGCTTATAAAACATCTTTTATAATGTCCCTACTTATAGTTATGTGGCACCCTAACCCTGGGGCATCTAGGTGAGACCTTATTGGTGACCTATATGTAAACATAAGGTAGATTACTACTTTGGAAATACCTTTAATTCCAAAGTCGAATTTGCATATAATTACAATTTAAAAGCAGCCTACAAAGCAGGGCTGGCTTTTAAAATGACAGCAGGTACCACTGTAGTGCACACTCTAGTGCAGGAAATCTATTGGGCCTCTAAACCTCCCTGCCCTATTATATACCTGGGACTTATAGGTAGTTTGAATCCCCCTTGCCTTGTTATATACTAGGAAACTGACAGGGGTCTGTCATTGCCAATTATAATTATACCTAACCATGTACTTTTAATCAGAGCACAGGCCCTGGGTCAGGTTAGCAGAGCCCAGGGCACAAGCAAAGTCAGACAACCAGCACCTAGTAGTGAAAATGAGGGCAAAACAGGGGGGACACTGCAAATAGGTCCTGATTTCTCACACTTGCTATAAGCTACTGCTGACAGCTCTTTATATCTGCCACTTTGGCAATGACTCTTTCCTGATTTACTTTTCTTTATGCCTAATGGGTGTAGTTACCTCAGCACCTTTTGCTTCACATAGGAAGACTCGGCTGAGTTTACCTGAACAGCTCTTTATGGGGAGTTCGACTTTTTAAATGCTCCACAGATCTTGCTCTTTTTCAAGAACATGCTTGTCGTTTTTGCATTATACTTCAATCTAATCCTGCTTTTTTGATATTCCAGTAAACTGATTATCTGATTTACTAATTTGAATAAAGCAAAGAAAATAAACAATTCACTAATCTCTTAATGAGAAATAAAGGTTTTTAAAACTTATCCAAAACTCTCATCATTGACTGAACTAAATTTGCCTGTAATGATGAAATGTATTGAGATGTTTTTGACTTATGCTCCATTCTAAAATGGTGGCAAAGATTCATTTGCTTGGAGAAGAAATAGCGCGGAGCCAGAGTCCATCTTTGTAAGTCAAGGGAGTAAATTAACTTGACTTCCATGCTATCAGGTTTCTGGTAGGAAAGGGTGATTCACACTCTGAATGGAGCTATAAGAACAATTCCCAAGTTAGACTGAAATTCCCTATTCCCGAATTCAATGTCCAGAACTTGAAGATCTGACAAAGCGGCACTAAAAGGCATTTGCGGTCTGAAGGTGTGAGTATTAATAGGGTTGTGCTTTTCTTATGATGATTGTGTTTTTGTTGATGTAGAAATGTTTTGAGGGTGAGTGTGGAGGAGTGAGTAAAAAGTATTGATAAGTTGTTCAAGAAAAGAGGTTGATGATTTCAAACTGGCTGTAGTCGAAATATCCTGGGCATACATAAAAAAAAAATAATAGAAAACTTGTTAGCAGGATTTGAGGTGTAGAGTGTGAGGTTTCATCACCTATACCGTTGACATAGAGATAATAAGCATTGTTGTGATTAATACTTATCAATGTTAGTGCAGACGGGGTAAGCTGCATTGATTAGGGTGATTTCGCGCTGGTCGAGAATTTACTTGTGGTTGTGGAAAATTATTCTTAAGCGATTGATAGTGTTATTTCTTTAGTAGAGCAAACAAAGAAAGGTTTTGTTGATGTTTATTGAAGGTTAAGTTAAAGTTGTGTGAGCGAATGAGAAATAGTACAGACTGGTGAACCGCTGCATGGAGTGAGGTTATATGTCACATTTTTTCATGCTGAGATTGGTTGGTTGGTGTGTTTTGCGCTGGGATTGGTTGGTGACTTCGAAGTGCCATGCTGAGTGTGTATGGGAAAAGGTTGCGAGGGAAAAAGATAGGGAAAACAACATAGGAGGACAAAAAGAGCAGTGCGTAACTATGTAGATGCTCAATTGGATGAAGGACAGCATAGCTGGAGAAAGGCTATAATAGAGGGAACTATATTGTACCCAGCTATTACTTTGGAAGTAACTCATACAGGAAATAAGATGGATAACAAAGAGATGGATGAAGATGAGACAGACACAGATTCTGGGGATGATATATTGGAACAGATGTTGACCTCAAGACCTCCACCAAGTAAAATAGCCACTAACAAGAGTGCATCAAGTGTCAATCCTAGTGATACAGTGTCTACTGCTCCTGTAGACCCAGGTATAGTACTAATTGAATGACCTGGAGAAGTGTGGCTCAATGGTTAGAGCGGCAGACCCTGATGCAGAGATCTGGCCCGGGACCAGGGTTCAATTCCCGCCTCGGCGGGTCTTGGGCTCAATTTCCTCGGACCTGATAATTCTCGCCTCGGTGCCTATTCTAATCATGGGTCCCACTCTGCAACTCTGGGCAATAGCTTGCTTAATCTCCACAACGGCCCAAACAGCGCTGGGATGCCTGGCTTCACCTTGGAGGTGCCCAGGAGTGGACATTTCACAGGGAAAAGCCAGGAAGGGTTCCACAGCGGTATGCGTACAGCGCCGGGACACCCCTTTGGGGGTATAAGTGCGCTTTACAAGTACACATTTCATTCATTTCACCTGTGCAAGTACTTCAAATTATTCCACCAGTTGTGGCTCGACCACAAATTGCAGTTCCTATTGGAACTAATGTAACTGCAGTTCGTAGTAAAGCTCCGATAACTCCTGTGAATGTCCAAGCAATGCCCAGAGTTGTTTCGAGTACACTTCCAATTTTGGAAATAAGGCCAGAAACTCAACAGACTGCTGAAGGTACACCTTCAACAGGATTCGTCCCGGCTTCACAGAATTCTCAAATTGTTGTGTGGAATCCTCCACAAATGATGCAAGCACTGATAGATGGGGAAAAGTGGGTTTTCACAACACTAATGGCTCCTGGTGACATAAACTCTACAGAGGAAAGGTATTTTCCAGCTTGGTTGGAAGAAGCAGTGGGAATTAAAAAGAAGGAAGGAACAGAGATGCAAGGGAAGACAGATTAAGAGGTGGAAAACCCTTAAACATTACCAAATTAAAGGTGGAACTGGAGTAAATTATAACAGGGTGTTTAGAATTGGAATACCTAGAACAATACCAGAGGAAATAATTAATTTATCTGTGTAAGGAAATTATAAGGAGAACAGCTAGGGTACATGACAAATTGACCAAAATAGCCCTGAAATACGAAATTGATCTTTCCAAAAATTATCATTTGCAGAAAGATTATAGGGTCTAATTAGATGATTCAGTCTTAGAAAACATGCGTGTTGCAGGAATGCGAATACACATGATGGAATTAGTCAAATGCATTTGCAAATGGAGTGAGACTGGAAAATTAGAAATTAAATGGGCAAAGAAACATAAAAAGAAAAAGAGAGAAGAGGCTTTAGCAGGTAAGAATGTTCAGGAAAATGAGGGAGAAACATCAGCATACCCACTCAGAGAACTAGTGGGAGGAGTGTATGTGCATGTTCCTTGGAGTTGAGGTGATTTGGCATACTTTTTGTCAAATTGAGAGACAAACCAGTGCAGTGGTATACACGAGTAGAACCGTTTATAAACAATTCCAAGCTATTGTGGACAGATTTGAATACGCTTTTCGACATTGTGGAGCCTGCTGACTTATGGACTAATTGCAAGACTGCGGTTCAATGGCCAAAAGAAGAACCAGTGAGGAAAACCAGAACGAATGCGCTATCTCCTGTAGTGTTGGAGAAATATGAGGCTATGTTTACTTTTCTGAAGGGAAGAGTGCACCCGAAAGATATGGGATGGGTTAAAATTAAAAGAACTACCCAATAGCCAAAAGAAACAGTTCATGAATACTATGAAAGGTTGTTACAGGTGTTTCAGCAGCACAGTGGGTTAGAGTATTCTGAAAAAAAGGATATGGGGATTTTTGTGTCACAATTTGTCTTAGTGCTGAAACCAGAGATCTGTTCGCATATAACTCAAAGTGTGATCTGCTGGTAGAGTACATCGCTAGATGAAATCTTGAGATATGCTAAGTACTGCAGTGACAAATTAGAAATGAAGCAGAAGATAATTAAAGAGAGACTTATGTTGGCTCAGACAATGTTGGCTCAGAAAGGTTTCAAGAAACCTTCATTTAGAGGAAATCAAGGGCATGGTGTTGCAGTTCAGCAGGCTGGTTTTCAGGGAAATTAAGGAGTGTTTAATATGCCTCAGGGTCAAGGTAGAGGATTCTGTGGGTACAGGTTCTGAAATGGATGTTGCTGCTATGACAAAGATTACTCCATGTCACATCTGTCATAAAATTGGACATTGGAAGAGGGAGTGTAGATATAATCCTGAAAATACGAGTGGAAATGAACAGATGTCCAGAGGAATGCAAATGCAAAATGTACCTACACAGCAGATGCAAATGCCTATACAGGGGTCTGTCCTTATAATGCCCACTCTAACAGCTCAAATTAATTTCCAAAGTATGGGAAATCTTCAATTTAATTTGAATCAAATGCCAAAAATGAACACAAATGTGTTTCAAAATCAAATGCCACAATTCCAAAATTCAAATCAGAATGCTTCACAGCAATACCCATTTTTCAAAAACGATGGTTCAGGATCAGATGCTTCCCAATGAAGGTGCCTGAGAGGGGAGGAAGATTGTGTGCTTGGCACAGTCGTAGAGGTAGACCAGAGTAGCCCATATGTAGATGCTGAGGTCTATGGCCACCCGTATACATTTTTGATTGATATAGGCTCTACCAGATCCAGTGCTAGAACAGTGGAATTCCTAGACCTACCACTCTTGGGGAACAATATCTAAGTTGTAGGAGTTATGAATAAACAGTTTACAAATCCAGTTTCTGAAAAAGTACCAGTAAAAATAGGTTCATTTAAAGAAACCAACAGTTTGTTGTTTGTGACTCAAGTCCAGTGAACCTGTTAGAGTGATTTGCTGTGCAAGTTAAATTGCACCATTTATTGGGCACTGGATGGTGTAGCTTTCCATACACATGATGAGGATGTAGACTTTAAAATGAGTAGACAGCAAAGCAATATTAAAATGTTTTCCTTACTGACTGCTGAAAAATTACCTGATGATTTAAAAGAGACAATTAATATAGCAGTTTGGGATTTCACAGACAAAGACATTGGACTTATCAAAGGTGTAGAGCCAGTCTGAATTACTGTAAAGGCAAATGCAGTTTATCCAAGAACACCCCCATTTCATTTGAACACTGAAACTATTGCAGAATAACACCAGCAATAGAACATATGTTACAGAAAGGAATCTAGAGGGCACTAATTGAGAGTCCATGTAACTCTCCAAATATGGGATTAAAGAAGCCCAATGGAAAATACAGAAAGTTCAGGACCTAAGGCAAATAAATGAAATTGTTGTTCCACGTTTTCCAGTGGTTCAAAATCCAGCCACAATGCTGTTTCAAATTCCATGTACTGCAGAATGGTTTACAGTCATAGATTTATGTCAAGCTTTCTTCTCAGTGCCATTGCATGAAGATAGCCAGTATTTTTTTTAATTTGTGTTCTAACAGAAAGTATTAGCATGGTGTTGTGTCCCACAAGGGTATACAGAGAGTCATTCCATTTTCAACCAGATTCTGAAAAAAAATCTAGAGACTCTGCAGAAGCCATACTTTTCTGTACTTGTCCAGTAAATTGATGACCTTCTTGTGAAGACTGTATACAAGACACCACTGCTTTATTCAATCACCAGTCAGAGAATGGACACAAAGAGCGTCATTACGATGACGGGCGGACAAAGTCCGCCCGCCACCGTAGCGGTGAATGGGACCGTCCGCCATAGGAGTGGCGGTCCCGCCACGAGTATTAGGATGCCACCGCCACGGTGGCGGTGGCATCCCCTATTCCCAACATTGTGGCGGGCGGTGTTCACGGCACCGCCCGCCACAATGCTGGGAATGCACGTCATGCATTGGCATGCACAAGGTGACAGGCAGCGCGCGGTGCCTGCCACCTTGTCCATGCCAATGCAGGGGGGTACCATAGGTACCCCCCATGTGCACCCCCCACCCTCCCAACACTCTTGGGGCCCGCAACGGGCCCCCAATAGCAAAGACTGTATGCCTTTCCATGGCGGCGTTGCCGCCATGGAAAGGCTGCTCTCCGCAGCCATCCTAATATGGATGGCGGTGTTTTGCAGATACCGCCACCATATTACTGCCCTTTTCCGCCCGGTCACCTGTGTGACCGGCGGAAAACCGGCGGACAGTCTTTCCATCCGCCGGGCTCCCCCCTGCCATCGTAATGTGGCGGGGGGGAAATGGCATGCTTGCAGAGGGGAATGGCGGGCGGATCGCCACCGCCATACAGGCGGTGGCGATCCGCCAGTCATTGTAATGACCCCCAAAGTGTCTAATTATGTCGGGCCCGTAGCGGTCTGGAACAGCCCAGCCACAGGAGGCGGTTACGTCCTCACAAGGGCGGTCGGAAACATCCATTTTGCTGAAAAAGCCCACAGCACAAACTGCCATAGCAAAATGAATGTTTGGAAACATCCCTACACCGTGTGGCAGGGATTTTTAGGAGGTACCAGGCCCCATAGCGGAGGGCCAGAGGGGAAGGGGGCCCTACTAGTGCCCCAAAGTCACTTTCCACCTGCCTTTCATGGAAAGCGGACTGCCATGAAAGAGCAGGCACAAAGTACCATCATAATCCCAACGGCGGAGCCAAGTGCCATCATTAGGGGATTATGGTGCCTCCCGATGTTCTCACGGGCTCCTTGAGCCCGTCGGAAGTGCATCAGAATCCCCCTGCAGGTTTCACTCTGACCGCTGTCATCCTAATACGTCGGTCAGATTGAAACCTAAGATGTTGGGCAGAAAGCCTCTGACAGCTGGTTGGACGCTTTCCGTCCTAAATCATTATTAGGCCCAAAGTGTCTCCAGGAAAATAGCACTACTGTCAAAATGAAATTCAATATCTGGGACACATCATTGTGAAGGGAGCTAAAAAGGTGTCACCGGAGAGAGTGGAAGTGATCTTACAGATGAACCCACCATAAACTCAAGAGGAAGTTAGAATGTTTTTAGTAATGGTTGGCTACAGCAGACAGTGAATACCAAACTTTTCCTTAATGTCAAAACCTCTACAGAGGTTGACATACAGGGATGTGTCCGATCCAATTCCATGGGACAATGATTGTGCAAAAGTGTTCCTAGATTTGAAAGAAAAATTGTGTCATGCCCCAGCACTAGGAATGCCAGATTATTCAAAAGAATTCACACTATTTTGCAGCGAGAGAGATAGGTGTGCTCTCTCAGTTTTGACACAAATTCATAGAGATGCTCGAAAACCTGTTGCTTATTTCTCTACTACACTTGATCGTGTCGCCGCAGGTTTCCTCGGCTGCCTTAATGCGTTTGCCGTGGTGAGAGGTAGTCTGGAAAAGAGTGAAAACATAGTGATGGGATGCCCTTTAACTGTAATGGTCCTGCACTCTGTGGAGCTATTATTGACAAGAACAAAAACCCAATATTTTACTCATAATAGGCAGGCACGGTTTGAGCAGACTATTTTGTCTTCAGAAAACATTGTTTTAAAGAGATGCAACATACTCAACCCTTCAACACTGTTGCCTGTAGATGATGTAAAATGTGAAGGTAAACATAATTGCCTAGATGTCAGGGATTTACGCACCAAACTAAGACCAGATATTAAGGATGAACTCCTGAATGAGCCTGACCATGCCCTTTTTGTAGATGGCTCAAGATTAAGAGGTAATGATGGCACATTAAGAGCAGCATATGCTGTGTGTACCATAAATGACGTTGTTGAATCATCCTGGCTTTAAACAGTTACCTCAGCACAAGTTGCCGAATGTATTGCTCTTACCAGAGCATGCAGTTTAACTGCATATATGAGAGTCACCATCTTTGCAGACATCCTGTACGGGTTTGTGAGGTCTACGAATATGGGCAATTGTGATCACAAAGAGGGTTGATGACCTCTTCAGGCACTCCAATTAGGAATGGAGTGTATGTCAAGGATTTGTTGGAAGCTTTGCAGTTGCCCGGAGAAATTGCAATGGTTAAGTGTGCGGCTCATCCAAGTGGCAATGGATTTGTTGCAATGTGAAATAGTTATGTGGATTCAGTTGCACAGATCTGCACTTTGCTAGCCTGCACATTTAATGTGAATTTCACAGGTGAGTCTGAGGAGAAAGCTTCATTTAACACATTGATGAAAGTCATTGATACTTGGGATGAAATAAAGAGTGTGCAGGCGAATATTTTAGAGGCAGAACAAAACAGTTGGGTAAAAGAAGGTTGTGAGAAAAATGCAAACAAAATTGGGATGGCAGCTGATGGGAGACCAGTGTTACCAGATAGTCTCTTGTTTCCAATGACATGATGTTATCATGGATACATACACCTAGGAAGGGATGCAATGGTCAGCCTTTTGAGAAAGCTGTGGAACAACCCCAGATTTCGAATGCCCGCTGAAGACATTTGCCACAGATGTATAATTTGCTAACAGATGATTGCAGGAAAGAGATGAAATAAAGAGTGTGCAGGCGAATATTTTAGAGGCAGAACAAAACAGTTGGGTAAAAGAAGGTTGTGAGAAAAATGCAAACAAAATTGGGATGGCAGATGATGGGAGACCAGTGTTACCAGGTAGTCTCTTGTTTCCAATGACATGATGTTATCATGGATACATACACCTAGGAAGGGATGCCATGGTCAGCCTTTTCAGAAAGCTGTGGAACAACCGCAGATTTCGAATGCTCGCTGAAGACATTTGCCACAGATGTATAATTTGCTAACAGATGATTGCAGGAAAGAGAGCACACGTTCTACTACCCCACATAGGGAGATTGGGTGAACCATTCAATAGAATGCAGATGGATTTTATCTAGATGCTTGTTTACAACGGGCTGAGGTATGTCCTGGTCAAAGTGTGCGTCTTTTTGAGACAGGTGGAAGCCAACCAGATGAAATACCAGTCTCATTGTAGCAAAACTGTTATTGCAAGAGTTGATACTCAGGTACGGAATGCCGATTTCTCTTGAGTCAGATAGAGGAACCCATTTCAATAATGAGATTCTGAAAATGATTTGCACAGCACTACAAATTGAGTAAAGACTACATTTCAGTTACAGACCTGAAGCATTAGGAATAATTTAGTCTTGATTGGCAAAGGTTTGTGCTTCAACATCTCAGAAATGGCCAGATGCACTGCCTTTGGTGTTAATGAGCATTTGAAGTACTCCTGACAGGAAGATGGGTCTTTGCCTCCAGCGGTATGGTTACGTTCAGGTGTTTCACTCCGGGTTTGTGAGGGGGTCACGGGGTGGCTATTTTGATCCATCGCCGAGTTCCGTACACACATGTCAAGACGTGGGCAGACACTCAGGGGCGGTATTTGTTCCTGCAGGGCATGGTCTGGGAAGAGCCTGTGGTGTTGGGCTGTGTCTATTCCCCCCTCCACTCTCGTGGAGTCTGGTGGAGTGCCTTATGACGCTATGGATGGATATGCCAGATGGCCTGTCCATGGTTGGGGGGGACTGGAATGACGTGATGGATGTGACCAGGGATCGTTGGAGACCCGGGGGTGCATAGCTGTTCACCAGCCCACAAAACTATACTCTCTGACATTGGGGCTTGACTGGGTGGACCCGTGGCACCGGTTACATGGGAATGCTCAGGGTTACACATATCTCTCGGTGGTGCATGATTCCTATTCCCGACTTGATTACCTGTTTGTGCCCCGGGTGGTGGCGGATAGGGTTGTCGAGGCCGATATTCTTCCGTGGGGCCTTTCTGATCACTCGCCAGTTGCCCTTATGTTACAGGTGGGTCGGGCGAGACAGCCTTTCCGTTGGCGCCTCTCGACTTGGAACCTCCAGAAGGAAGACTATAGGGAGTGTATAGAGAGTGCTATTGATCAATACCTGGCACTTAATGTGGGATCGGTTTCGGAGGCCGAACCCCTGTGGGAGGCATTGAAACCCACTATACGGGGTGTCGACATCTCCTTTTGCGTGGCAGCTTGCAGGGCGCGTGGGGAGGCCCTGCTACAAGCAGAGGCTCATATTACGGACCTGGATTACCGCAGTAGGGGGGACGGGGGTAATCAGGTCCGTCAACAATTGCTGCTGGTGCAACAGAGCTATGCCACTCTCCTATTAGACGAGGCCCGCCTCGCTTGGCTGGCTACATGCAGTAGGGTGTACCAGTGGGGAGATAAGTCCAGCAAGCTGCTCCACCGGTTGTGTCAAGGGATTTTTCACTCCCAGGATCTCCCCGGCATAGTCGGTCCGGACGGGGAGTCCATTACGGACTCCTCCGAAATTGCTGAAAGCTTTGCTGCGTATTACGCAGAGTTATACGCCCCCAGAAAGTGTCTCACCGAAGATGTGATCATCCGTTTTTTAGATGAACTCCCGCCTAAGGCTTTGTCGGATGAGGCGAGTGCGGAGCTGGATCTCCCGCTCATGGAGGAGGAGTTGGGTGCTGACCTGGGGGACCTTAATTCGGGGAAGGCCCCAGGGCCGAACGGGTTTCCCTGTGAATTTTTTAGGAAGTACTTTCTGCAGCTAGGGCCCCACTACCTCAGAGTGGTGGAGGAGGCCCGCGATTGGAGACATGCGGAGGTGGTGGTGTTCCATAAGCCCGGCCGACCTCCAGATCAACACGCTTCATATCATCCTATTTCCCTCCTGTATGTCGAAGCAAAAACTTTTGCCAAGGCACTTGCCAATCGCCTGCGGTCCCATATTACTGCATTGGTGTACCCAGATCAGGCCGGGTTTATGCCCCAGAGGGCGACCCGTCATAATATTCGACGGGCACATGTTGCTTTGGCGACCATTCGGGGGCTGAGTGAACGGGCGGCGCTATTGCTGGCAGATATGGACAGGGCATTTGACTCCCTCAGTTGGGTATACCTCTTTGCCTTGCTGCACAGGCTGAATTTTGGACTGCGCTTTTTGTCCTACCTGAGCTTACTTTATACTGAACTTACGGCGTCCGTGCGTGTTGCCGGATCTACCGCCTCCACTTTTTCCATTGGACGGGGTACCCGGCAGGGTTGCCCTCTGTCTCCATACTTGTTTGCATTGGCAGTGGAACCCCTGGCCGCTTGGGTTCGTGTTGATGCGCAGGTGACTGGCTTTGAATGGGCGCACGGATTATTGGATCGCATCGCCTTATATGCTGACGACGTTTTATTTTTTCTTACCAATGTAGATAGGACGGGGCCGAGGCTGCTTCGTATCATGCAGATCTTCGGGGAATCGTCGGGCCTCTATTTGAACACCCGCAAGTCCACCTTGTGGGTTCTGGGTGACGCGTCGGGTCTGGGCGCCTGGGCGACGTCGGTCCGAGTGGTTACAGGGGGAATGAAGTATCTGGGAGTATTTCTATCAGACTCGCCTACCGTGTCTTGGGACAGGAATTTGGTTCCGGTTTGGGAACGCGTGCGGGAGGATCTCATATGCCACTCTCCATCTATGGTAGATCGGCCATCTTTAAGATGGTCGCGCTCCCCCGTTTACTATATCAATTGCAGAATCACCCCTACCCGATTTCTCCCAGATGGTTCCGTCAGGTTAATGCTGCCTTGGGTCAGTTCTTGGGGGCCGGGGGAGCGGTACGAGTCGCCTTACGGACGTGCTTCCTTTCTACGTATTGTGGGGGGCTGGCGACTTCCGATATTTTGTCATACTACATGGCCTCACACTCGCTTGTTTTGAATGAATGGTGGTATGGGGATAGGGAAGACCCAGCTTATGCTGTTGAGCGGCGATGTATGGGGATCTCTCCCTACACACGATACTGTACTCTGCACCGCGACACAATTCGTTACTGTCAGCGACAAAGCTTGTTTTCCAAATTTGGCGGCAGGCCCTACGGAGGATGGGGAGGTGGAATACACTGACGCGGGAGACCCCTCTATGGAACAATGGGCGTCTGTCACAATTAGCTACTCTGTCGGGGTTCCGTGGATGGGATAGCATTGGTATCTCTACCCTGGGAGATGTAATGCGGGGGCCGGTCCTGAAGTCCTTTCAGGACCTACAAAAGGACTTTCATATGCCGAGATCCCAATTCTTTAAATATCTTCAGTTCCGGCACGCCCTCTCCCCTAGCCTGGAGGGCCTGGAGTCACTGGCGGAGTTCAGTCCGATAGAAGCAAAGGTGTTTATGGGAGATCTTCAGGATCATAAGATTTCTAAGATTTACCAATCCCTGGTTACTCACTGTTCTCCTACGCTGCAGAAGCTTAGAGGGGACTGGGAGGGAGACGTAGGCCCACTTGATGAGGAAGATTGGACGGAGGCCCTGGCCTCCCCGCGGGGGCCGGCCATAGCAGTACGTCTGCGCCTTGTCCAATTTAAGTATCTTCATCGGGTTTACTTCACACGGGTTAGCTTGTGGAGGGCGGGCTTAGTGGCCTCCCCTGTGTGTCTCAGGTGCGAACAGGAGGAGGGTACCCTTATGCATACAGTTTGGCACTGTCTTTCCTTGGCATGAATCTGGAGGGGAGTTATGGCCTACCTCTCCGAAGTGTTGGGTTGGGACCTTCCCCGCTCTCCGAAGCTGGTGCTCCTACATATCATGGATGGGATTGGGAGTAATATATATAAACACCATCTTATGTTACTTGGGTTCACCCTGGCGAAGAGAGACATTGCTAGGGCATGGAAAGCACTGGTACCGCCCTCAGTGTCCGCATGGAAGAATGGTCTGGACTTTTGCATGGGTTTGGAGCTTCCCATTTTTACTGCATGAGGGTGCCCGCATAAACATTTTAAAATTTGGAAGCGATGGGCGGACTATCGAGGCTTGCTGCTGGAGCCGGTCTCTACAGCAGGGCCACTCAATCTAGCTTAAGTGCAAACTGTGGTTTACTGTGTATTCGTATGCTGCAATCATTTATTGTGGTGCATTTTCCATTTCTGTGCTGCTCCTGGGAGGTTGTTAGTGTGACGGGGGGTGTTGGGTTTGGGTTCCTTTATGGTTTCTTTCATCTGTATTGCACT
The DNA here is from genome assembly GCA_963921515.1 of Calotriton arnoldi. Classification (NCBI taxonomy): domain Eukaryota; kingdom Metazoa; phylum Chordata; class Amphibia; order Caudata; family Salamandridae; genus Calotriton; species Calotriton arnoldi. The sequence goes on from CAWUFW010021030.1 coordinate 99,834, forward strand.
TCATTTTCGCCTTGATTTCATTATGGAAAAGTCAAAGTCATAATGTCATACGTTTATTATGCAGAAGTCTCTGGGTTTCAGAGCCCTGCTCTATATGTGCTATTTGACGAATAATATCTGTTTAAAAAAAAAAAAAATGACGCAAAAGTGGTGCAAGGGGTTTGTAAATAAGCCCCTAAATATTTGGGCTGAGTAACGGATAACACATTTTCAAATACTTCAACAAAGACATGTCATCTTACTCACAGACCTATGCTCAGTAACATCCAAGGAATGGTAATGTGCCCGGCTAGACTGGTTCACGCGTGAGAGACTACAAAGAAACTATTTCTACACTTTACTTGTTTGCATTAACGTGTATCGCAAATTGAGCCAGCACAATATCTGTACACGATTCTGTATGTTCAAAATACAATCCCGTTAGAGTGCTTCTTATACTTCGATTGGTGGTTCTAGCAGGGACAATCAGGATGTCTGCCAACAAAAGCTGCTTTCTGGAATCTGGGAAAACTGGTTTTATTGTGCAAACATACTATAAAGGAAAATTATCTGACTCAGGATCCTATTAACCGATTTATATTGAAGAGAGAATCTTCGTAAAATAATCTTCCAACCTCTGAAGGATTGGGCTTGAAGAGAACGCTATCCTAAACTTCGTACAGGATAGATTCAGGAGTGGACTCTCAACCATACACCAGACCTTCACCCTACAGCACATAGTTTACACATTTCCGACCAAAAGACAAAAACATCTGCTTTCACATTTCTAAACTTACAAAAATCTTTGATTTTGTTAATCGCCAATTAGTATGGAGCAAACTAGAAGCCAGGGGTCCCCTTAGAATTGTAGTGGGCCTTCGCAAGGACTGATTTGATTTCATTTAAAATCTTACAAATACCTAAAAGGTGTGCATGCGCTTAAACCATCTGAACACAACAGAAAGTGGAGTAAGGAAAAATGGACATCAGTTTAAGGAAAGCAAAGCCTTCACGTTCTTCCTTACTGTCATTAACTGCTCGAGAGATCTTAGGTAGAGAGGTAAATGATCCCATAATCCAGTTATGTTAAACAAAAATTTACTATTTTGGGTAAATCCGCTTTATTTGGAAATCCTTTATCTATGTGAAAGGCTGACAAGAATACCGTGAAGCATTTGTTTATGGAAACGTTGCTCTGAAAGGGATAGCTTAGAATTAAGCAAACCATTTGTTGGAATTATTCCACTTTAAAAATCAGTCCTGGCCCAGAACCTTATTTAATGTATGTGACTAATAATTGGGAAAGAGCCCTACTGTTAAAATTTAGAGCTGGTTCCATATGTTTTATGCTGTGGTTTCCGCGGGGCTATAATGGGAACTTGGCAGAGAAGAAATGCGCTTGGGATAATGTTTCCTCCCAATCTTTGTTGCACTTTATGACATTTGGCACGATATAAATCTTTCAGACTTCGCTATTTATTGCCTCTTTTAAAGCTCACAATTTTAGACAGTGGAGGGTTGCCCTCAGATTTTTACAATTGGTACCCAGCACTGTTGTATGTTTTAGAGTGGGTAGTGTTCTCAAGGCAGCTGTGTCATATATTAAAAGTCTAGGGGGCAGATTTACAAGCCCCTTGCGCCTCCTTGCGCCGCCATTGCGTCACTTTTTTTGACGCAATGGCGGCGCAAACAATGCTGCCTATTTACAACGTGACGCATCTAGGGAGATGCGTCACGTTGTAAAGGGCTGCGTTTCATTATACCTGCGGCAGGTATAATGTATGCAGGGTGGGCGTTCCCATGCAGGAAGGCCTCATAAAAGTGACTCAGTGAAATCTACAAGATTTCACTGCGTCACTTCTAGGACGCCACTGCGTTAAAACCTTACGCCTGCTTGAAGCAGGCGTAAGGAGTGACGCAGTGTAGTGGGAATAGGCCTCAAAAAGCATTGCTGGAGTTGCGTCATGCTTGCGTCACGACTGCGTGACTTTTGCCCCAACAGATGCGTCAGAATTTCTGATGCATCTGTCAATCCTTGCGCCATGATGCGCCGTATTGTAAATACGGCGCATCCATGGTGGAGCAAGGGTTTGTCAGTGTGGCGCAGGGAAAGTGACGCATCTTTACAGATGCGTCACTTTCTTGTAAATCTGCCCCTTGATTTTTAAACTGTAATATTTTTTGTATTATTTTACCGATTATTATGTATGATTTTATATTCTGTGGGGCAGATTTACAAGCCCCTTGCGCCACATTTGCGTCATTTTTAACATGGGAAAAATGACGCAAAAGTGGCGGAAGGGGCTTGTAAATCTGCCCCTCTATGTTTATCTTTTATGATTGTCAATGACATTCGAAGAGGGAGAGAATTTAATTGATTCCAGTGTTGAGTGGCTACAACTTTAAAGCGCAACCTTCAAGTCGAGCATGCTAGTGCTTAGGAACAGCTGGCACGCAGGAATTGCTAGATTTCAGATACTGACGAAAAGAATAATGCATACATTTACATTTTAAAGAGATGGGGCCCACGGGGTGATAAGCTTTGAAAGTGATGCAAATGGCCTTAAAAAGAATCCTCTTGTAGAGGGGTAACTGTTGTACCTGATATATTAATGTAACTTATGCACTGATGAGTTCAAAAGTACTTATTGTATGCATCTTTTACAAATGTATTTCTTTCATTGTTCTTACAGCTCTTGCTTGAGAGAGCACTTTCCTCGTGGTCATTATTCTTATGTAGATTGTTTCCTTTTAACTTGTATATTCTGGGCCTGTGCCACCTCCGGCGCCCGTTGTCTCAGATACCTTTGAGCGCCGGTGCAGGAGGAAGGCTAGTTGTGGGCTCCTTATCTCTGACGCTGGAAATGAAGGAATAAACATAATATTAGTACCTTACGTGCTTGAAGTCTCCTCTTAACAGTAACCAATGAAATATTTCCAGGCACGCTGACGCAGAAGCAATGGGCAGAATAGCAAGTCCCAACCTGACCTAATATTCTGAATTCATTGAAGTCTGGTGAGTAAATAAAGGAATGAACCAAGAAGCAATGTATTTCAGTAATCCAGGTAGATTAATATAGATGCCTGGATCTCTAAATGGCATGACTCATTAGCAGGGCCGGTCCTAGAACTTTTGAGGCCCTGGGCGAAAAGGAAGAAGTGAGACCCCTCTAATTTGCGACATCCAGGGCCGGCTTTAGGGCGGTGCGGCAATGTTTGTTGGCGCCTCCCTAATGAGCTTCTTCTCTATGAATTCCCTCACTACCACCCTTTAATAGTGCTCCTCAAGTTATGCTACGTGAATTTAAGCAATGCAGATTTATAAAGCGCATACCTGCCCGAGGGCTTCCCAGTGCTGCGTGAGTCATAGTACTCACTAGCGAATTTCTGAGGCGGTACGTGTCTAGGGCTAGTGGGGATACAGCCATGTTTTAAGCAATTCTGAATCTGGTCTTGTTCCGTTAGTTTCTGAGCTCAGCAGGCATAGCAGGCATAGCATTCCAAAGCTTAGGGGTCAAATGCAAGAAGGATACACCCCCCTCGCCCACCCTTCTGATCCTTTGGATTCGCGGAACCTTTAGCAATCAAGCATTGCAGGATCTTAAGGTCCTGCTAGGAGTGTAAGGTACCAGAAGAGCCACTATCAAGGAGGGTCCATTATGGTTGATTCCCCTATGGGCCAAGTAAAGTGCCTTGAAAATTTTCCTTTCCTCCACTCAAGCCAGTGCAAGGAAGCCAGTGCACTTTTTGCTGAGGTATGTTTTGGAAGCTTGAGGATAGTCCTTGCTGCCGCACTTTGGACTAACTGGAGTCTCTTGGTAATATATTCGGGTGAGCCCATATACAGGGAATTCCGATTGTCCAAACGGTAAAGAATCAGCACTTGGTCCACTATTCTCCTAGATTGTGTAGGTAGGAGATCTAGGATTTTCCATAGGGTTCTGATAAGGCCAAAGCAAGATGCTGTCAATTTTTTTACTTGGGCCTCCATAGATAGAGAGCTATCCAACCACATACCTAACTTGTAATGGGGGAGGAAGGGTATGACGGTGCCCCCAGGCACTCTGGCCATCCGAGGAAAGTTTGCGGTGTTGGCTTGTTTCCTAAAATCATAAGCTCGGTTTTGTTTCCCATCAATTTAGTTAGCCATCCACCATGCAACTTTCTCTAGACAAGGGGCTAGTTGTTGTTGTAAACCTGTTCCCGGGTAAAGGGAGATTACTAGTTGGGTGTCGTCAGTATAGGAGACCATCAACACGCAAAATTCCTTGACGATGTCTGCCACTGGACTCAAATAAATGTAGAAAAGTGTAGGCATCAATGCAAAGCCCTTCGTAACACCACACTTCAAAGGGAAGACATCTGAATAGCAGGGAGGTTCACAAATTTGAAATTACCTTTCTTTTAGGAACGAAGAAAGCCAGTTCAGAGCACAATTTTTTAATACTATTTCACTCATCCTGATCACCAGAGTCTCGTGGTCAATGGTGTTGAACGCTGCACTCAGGTAAAGAAGGATAATGGCCATGGAACCTCCTTCGTCCAGCAATATTTTCACCTCCTCTGTTCAGTGGCGTAGCTAGGCACTCTGCCGCCCGTGGCGGTCCCTGCCTTTTGCCGCCGCCGCCGAGCGCCTAAGAGCCGGGGGGGGGGGGGTGCTGGCGATAAATTTACCTGCCGCCCCGAATTCTCGTGCCGCCCGGGGCGTACCGCCCCCTCCGCCCCCCCCTTGCTACGCCAGTGCCTCTGTTATTGCTAATAATGCAGTTTCCATACTATGTTGTGGACGGAAACCAGTCTAAGAGTTTTCCTGCAGGAACATGAAGAGGTTTTGATTGATATGTTTTTCTAGTACCTTTCCCGTGGCTAGAAGCAAGGAGATAGGTCTGTAGTTCCTGGGACATGAGGGGTCAAGGTTGGGTTTCTTTAGCAGAGGTTTAACCACTGCTTGTTTCTAAGTTCGTGGAACGACTCCAGTGGAAAGGGATAGATGGAGATCCAGAAGTGTGGGGAGAATATTTTGTGCTCCTTATAGCAGAATGTGAGGTGGCGCCGGGTACAAAGGGGATCCCGATTTAACTTTGCTAAATAATGCTGGTAGTGACTCTCTTGTGATAGGGGAGATGTTTGAGATACATGTCGTCTCCTCATGCAGAATATGTGTCTACGGCTCAATAGACAAGACTTTTTTGTCTGTTTTAAGTTACTGTAGATAACAGAAACTTTATCTTGGAAGTACGCTGCAAGTTCATTGGAGGGTGCTACTGTAGGATTAGGTAGTGTATTTTCATCTTTTGGAGTAGCGAGTGACTTAACAATACGGAAAAGTTCCCTCTGGACATTGCCTACATTTATCATTAAAGCTTCATAATGTGCTGCCTGTGCCATTTTAATTTCCTGATGGAAATGTTCAATAGCCATCCGGAAGGAGAGTTTTAGGTTTTCTTCATGATTTTTTCTCCATTTTCTTTTTAATATTTTACAACTTTGTTTTAGGGAGACCTGGTGGGCAGTGAACCAAGGTGCCGATTTCTCTTTATTTCCATTCTTTATAGTAGTGATGGTTTCTTCTAGTGAGTCCTTAATCCACTCTTCTATTATGGAATTTGCTGCTGAGGGATGTTTACCTATGGCCAGTTTATTTGAGGCTAGGGAGGTCATCCATATTTCTTTATTCAGTTTTGACCAGCATCGTCCTAGGCTGCTTGTTGTATTATTGCAGTAGCGGCCGGTGTCAGAGGAGAGGGGAGAGGTGGAGAGACGACAAACAAAAAAAAAAAGGATTAAAAAAAGAACTTACCTGCCGCCCGCTGCATCGCCATCTTCTGCTCCTCTCATGGCTCCACTGCAGGCAGAGATTCCCAGACTCCCCTGAGCCCAATCCTGAAGCTGCTCTCAACCATGAGAGCAGATTCAGGATTGGCCTGAGCACCTATGATTTGCTCTCCTAGGGAGACTGGAAGCCTGTGCTTTGCTGTGTCCAACCCAGCAATGTAGCTGGGTTGGAGAGAGCATTAATGCTCATGTTGGCCTGGCTGGCCTGAGACGGCTGGCCAAACCGTCATGCGCATTGATAACAGTGCACACCACTCCCCTTGGGTGCCTGTTATCCCCCTGGCCCCGCCCCCAAGACTCAAGTAAAAAAATAAAACTATAATGAACGCAGGGTTATTATAAATTTTTTTAATTTATTTTTGTGCTGCTGGCAGGGGGGGCGACCCTCCTTCGCAATAGCGGAGGAGCCGCCCGTGTCTTATTTTTCGACGGGGATGGGACACCCTCCATTGTGACTGAGATCAGGGCATGGTATGTCCAGATTATCAGACGCGGATTTCCAATTTTTATGTTAGGGTCATCACTAAACACTGGATCTAGTAGATGTCCTTTGACATGGGTGGGACTTTCCAATCTTTGTGTGAGCTGCAGACAGCCTTAGATCATGTAAGCTGCCTGACACCGTGGGGTTGTTGATTTCATCCACATGAACGTTGAGATCCCCTAGGAGAGTGACATTTGTTTTTTCGATGGCAAGGCTAGCTACTATCTTTGCTAAGGCTTCCGCAAACTTAGTACATGGGCCTGGAGGTCTATACACTACTAGTCCTGAGAAGGAAGCAGTGGGTGACAAGTTTATAGTAAAAGAGATTTTCACAGTCTGGGATAGACAGGGGATTAAATTACATCTATGTGTGTCTTTTAGGATGATAGCGATACCCCCAACGCTTTTGTGTGTGCAGTTTTTCCTACATATATGATATCCCGGGGGGAGCGCTTGATTGATGTCTAGTGTAGAGCTGTCATGTAGCCACTTTTCTGTTAGGAACAGGACATCCAGTTGTTCATCATCCATTAGTGTTAGTAGCTTAAACTTATGACAGGACAGGAATCCACAATTGATAAGTGTGAGGTTCCATTTTATGGGCCCAGGTATTTTAGCTCTGATTTCCTCAGGATTGCAAATCGAAAAACTACTGAGGGGGCAGCAAAGATCCCCGTTCCCTGGCCGTAATGGGGGGCAGGTGCTCAGGCAAGGTTTAGGCCTGAGTAAGCATAGGGATTGAGCGGAATAAGTTACCTTCTTCGTGGGGATTTGGGCAGGGTTCTTCGCCCCTGGTCTCTTAGGGCGTGGATGAGCAGAGACGGGCATGTGGAAGGGGTAGTGGCCTTTTGAGGGACAGAATCATTCCTATTGTCCTCTTCACACCTCTTTTCTCTGCCTCCTCTCTGCGAAACTTACACTTTTTTCCACCCACATCTTCTGAAATCTTCCATCTACATATTTCAGACCTCCTCTTTCCTTTCGGAACCCTCTTTTCACTTTCTCCTTCTGCATATAGTCTCTTGCATCTGCTTCACTTTACCATTCTCCACCATGAACACATAACACAGCCATTCACTTATGAACACTGTATTTCCATTTGACCGGTCAATATTTCAACAGGAGCTTTGAACCTCCTTTTCACGCTTTTACACATAATTACAAGTACCATTAGTACATGTCACCATTGCCCTCTGCCCTCCACAGAGGAGCCAAACAAGATTGGTTGAGCAGGTATTCTAAACACACTTGTGACCCACTGGCAGCCACTGTGAGAACCGCGCACTACCTTTAAGAAATATCCCTTCCAAATCATGGTTTAACTCAGAGCTTAACAAAGAAGACGTACACTTAGACTGACGGAAAGAACGTGGAGACAGCTTCCCTCCCCCTCACATCTGGCTCTCCTCAGACAAGCTAGATCATCCTACAAGAAACACATTTTTAACGAAAAGGCATCCTTCTTCCGAACTCAACTCGATCGGGCCAAAAACAGACCCAGAGAATTGTTCAACGTTGTTCGTAACCAAACTTCCTCCGCACCGCCAATACCGTTGGCTTCGACGTCCAGATGTGAAGAAATTGCTCACTTCTTCTCGGATAAAATCGCGAAGATAGAGCAATCCTTCCTCTCAACTCTGATCCCTACCACCCCCCAAATCACTCCTGACATCTCCTCTATAACTCTCTCTGCATTCTCCACACCCCCTGATCACACTGATCACACTTCTAACCAGCATACTACTTTTCCCCACCCTCACCTGTCCTTGCACACACCATCAACAATACCCCCCCATAATCACTCCCCACACTTACCCATAACCGCACCTCTTGAAACCAATCACCCTAATTCACAACTAAAAAACAATGCCTCCTGGCATAATTTCCACCCTGTAACTGAACGTGATGTTTTTAACATCATTACTAAACTAAAACCGTCCTCCCACACTAAAGACCCCCTCCCCTCCAACCTTGTCCAAGACCTAAAACATATCATTACCCCATCTTGGACCTCTATCATCAATACCTCCCTTGCCTCGGGTTGTGTCCCCACCTCCCTTCAACTTGGACAAATCACCCCCATTCTTAAAAACCCTACGGCTGACCCCAATGACCTTAACAATCTCCGCCCCATCTCTAACCTCCCCTTCTTTCCAAAGCCCTCGAAAAATGTGTCCTACTCCAATTAGATAAACACATTGAAAATTTCAACTTACTGGACCCCCTACAATCAGGCTTTAGGAAAGGCTGCAGCACCGAAACTGCCATGCTTAACATTGTCGACGACATACACCACTCCCTCGACAATGGCGAGACCTGCCTACTTATCCTCCTTGATCTCTCCGCTGTGTTCGATACTGTCAACCACGCACTCTGCTTAGTGTTCTCAGAGATCGTTTCGGCCTCAATGGCACGACACATAAATGGTTCGTCTCCTACCTCCAACACCGATCACAGCAAATTAAAATTCACAACTGCTTATCTAACCCCACTCCGGTCTCCCTTGGAGTTCCCCAAGGATCTATTCTCTCTCCCTCTATCTTTAACCTTTTCATGGAACCCCTCACCCTCATTCTTAAAAAAGCTGGGATCAACTACCACCTCTATGCCGATGATACCCAACTCTACCATAAGATCAAAACCCACGCTGACATCTTACACCTTAACAACACCCTCACCAAGATTCAATCCTGGTTCCAATTAAATCATCTCAAACTTAACCCCAAAAAAACTGAAATCATTCTCTTCTCCCCTAAAAACAACCACCTCCCCATTCAAACCTGGATCTCTGACCTCAATGCCCTCAACTGCTCCCTATCCTTGTCCAACTCAGTAAAATCCCTGGGTATCTCCCTCGATAATAGCCTTACCCTCAATGTGCACATCAAAAACTCGGCTAAAGGAGCCCTCTTCACTCTCCGTCATCTAAAGAAAATTAAGCCCTTTATCCCAACTGAAGACTTTAAACTAGTTGTCCAATCTCTTGTTCTGTCGCGTATTGATTACGGCAATGCCATCCTTACCGGAATCCCCAAGATCCACCTTGCTCCACTCAAATCTGTGCTCAACCTTGCAGCAAGGCTCATCACTGACTGCAAATGCTTCGACCACATCTCCCCTGCCCTCAAAACCCTTAAATGGCTCCCCATCGAAGGCAGGTCCACCTACAAAACCACTTGCATTACACACAAAGTCCTCCACCAAAATACTCTGACATACCTCGCCAACAAAATCTGCAAAGCGGGCAGCACACGACCCTTAAGAAGCACCAACGCTCTCCTCCTAGTCCCACCCCTGCAAAAAATGAAATCCACTCAGTCCCGCTCCTTTTCTGGCAATGCCCCAATCATCTGGAATGCCCTCCCAAAAGACCTACGATGTAACCCCTCCTACTCCAGCTTCAAAAAAGAACTCAAAATGCACCTCCTCAATAAATTGTGGGGTGTCTAATCCAGCGCCCTGATCCAGCGCCCTAAACTCGCCCTTTTCCCTTCCTGTCTTTCTGGTCCCTCCTTCATTTCTACCGTTCTCTCTCCCCACCCCCCCCCACCCTTTCCGACACATTCTACTGGCGCTGATTTCCCTCTTACCCACTTCTCTCTTCCTCTAACTCTCACAGCACTTTTACACTACCTTCCCTTCCCACCAAAGTTTCCCCCTTTGCCTCCCTCCTCCATGTCGCTCGTCTAACCTCCTACCCCCCGCTGCCCACATGCCTTTCCCCTTCTCATACCACCATACGAAATCTGATCTCCCACTTCCTTGTTTTACTGATGTATATTGCCCCCGCTCTCTCTATATGTGTTTTGTGATGTATGTTAACTTAAGCTGTTTTTAGTTTTTAACATGTTGGTTTTTCATGCTGTTGATTCATTGTTCTATACTGTGACCTCCTTTTACCCATGTAATGCGCTCTGATACCTCTGGGTCCAGCCAGCTCTATATGAAACTTCTAAAATAAATACCTTTAGACTCCACTTCAGTGCTCTCGATCATGGCCCATTTTACTCACTCGCCCACAACCTGAACTAGCAAAAACACCTATAAGCAAGTTGATAGTATGCAGAATAGGTTGATATGTTGTATGGCAAAAATACACACAAAAAAATCCAGAAAAAAACTAGCACACTTAGGGAAGTAAATTAGGCAAGCCATCTTAACAGTAAATAGGAGCAACCTCATTGTCATGACTGACATGGATTATTGTAATGTTTTTTACAGTCATTGTTGAGACATCCATCAGTGGTTTACACTATAAAGGATATCAAAATGGAGTACAATATATATTCCTTTTAAAGCCCTACCTTTTAATTAATATTTTTATCTGCCCAGTACCTCGCTGCATAATGTAGTGCTATAAGGCCCAGGAGAATGCCCCCTCACCTGCACTTCACAGTGCTGGATAATGAGAGCCAAGCCCCGGAGAGCCCCCCACCCCACACTAGGCCTCATAGCAGCAATGATCTAATGCTGTGTTGCCAAGGGTCAGGTGACCCCTCTCCTGGGCCTCGAAGTGCTTCAAACCCAGGGTAGGGAAAAACATTCAATAAAAGGCAGAGCTGAACCAAAGCATGGTGGGCAGTGTAAACCCAAAGTTATGGCTTTCAGTGGGGCAGTTTCTCTGGGTCTCAAGCCCCCCAGTAATTTGGATCAGCTCTGTATTCACATCCTTTACAGGGTAAAACACTGATCGATATCTCAACAAAGACAGTCCACGACATCAAGCTACTCCATGAGCTGTGAGGCCCAGAGGAGGGGGTTTCAGCCACTGGGCAGCGCAGCCATAGTGTAGCACTGTGCAGCCCAGGAGTGGGTGGCTCCCTGCACTCGGCCTCACACCACTGGATAATGGTTGCATTGCCAAGGCAAGGGGGCCCAAGCCCTGGACCCTCGCAGCCATGATCCAGCGCTGAGAAGCAGAGGAGAGTGGGGCTTCCTTCCCTAGGCGTTGAAGCTGCAGAATTGTTTTGATGAAAAAGACTGGAGTGAGCCCTGCCATGCTGGATGCTCCCTCCTCCACTGACTCACCTCTCCTCATCTAATTCACACGCATTCACATATATTTACAATTATAATTACCATTTATTTATAACGTTTTATATAGCGCGAACATGACCCACGCGGGTATCAGAGCGCTTTACAATATACAGTTATTAAACATTAGATGGTTGAGATAGTATACATACATTCGGTATTCGCCATTCAGTACAAAAGAGGTAGATAGTAGTATATGGGTAGCATAGGTGACTAGTAGTCAACATTTGAAAGGATTTATATAGCGCTGGCTAGACCCGGAGGTATCAGAGCGCTTTACATGAGAATCAGAACATAGTTGCAGGTTACATCGTTACAAAGGTTACACAGTTATTAGTGCATAGCTACATAATTACATGTTAGGTCGAGACAAAATAAGGACATATACGTAAGGGAAAAAGCAGGCAAGGGGAGAGATACAAGGGGAGAGGGGGTAGAAGCAGGGGAGTAGACATAGAATGAAGGGGGAAAGAGGAGGGGGAGGGTGAAAGACACAGCAAGAAAGAAGAGGGGAGGGTGACAGGGGCACAAACCGGTAAACGCGTAATAGCTGCGTCCAAAGTCCAGTAAACCGTGATCCCAGGGGAAGTGGCATCATTCCCCCATCTCCGTTGCGAGAGGCTCCCTATTAAGCAGTGGACTCTCTCAGAGGGGTCTCTGAGACTCCAAGGTCTACATACTGGATCCTTCCCCAAAAAGGGGAGAGGGAGTGCTTTGGCAAGGGGCGCCATACCAAACCTCAACTGTGAGTGGCTCCCTTAGCGCAGTGGACTCTCTCAGAGGAAACACTGAGACTCCAGAGTATAAATATTGGATCTTTCCCCAACAAGGGGAGAAGGAGTGCTTAGTCAAAGGGCACAAGGGACAGGGGGCTAGGCGGCGTAGCAGACAGGGGGAGAGATTCAGGGGAGAGGGGATAGGAGCAGAGGAGGAAGACAAAGAATGAAAGAGGGAAAGCGGTGGGGGAGGGTGAGAGACAGAGCATGAAAGAGGAGGGGAGGATGAAGGGGGTACAAACCGGTAGACGAGTAAAAGCCGCGTCCAAGGTCCGGTAAGCTGTGCTCCCAGGGGAAGTGGTATCATTCCCACATCTCCGCTGCGTGAGGCTCCCTTTACGCAGTTGACTCTCTCAGAGGGGTCTCTGAGACTCCAAGGCCTACCTACTGGATCCTTCCCCAACAAGGGGAGAGGGAGTGCTTTGGTAAGGGGCGCCATACCATACCTCAACTGTGCGTGGCTCCCTTGACACTGTGGACTCTCTCAGAGGGGGTCCCTGACACTCCAGAGTATGAATATTGGATCTTTCCCCAACAAGAGGAGAAGGAGTGCTTTGTAAAAGGGCAACAAGGGACAGGGGGCTAGGAGGCGGGTCGGAACTGGCAGGTCAACAGAGGGGGAACAGACGGCAAAAGAAAAATCACATTAATACAAAAAGATAACACATTCAATACCAGGGTAAATTAGCGATCTAGAAAAAGACTGGATCCGCGAAAGGCAAGGGTCAGGGGCGACAGAGGGAGGGAGACAGCGAGTTGAAGAGTCCCACAAAGAAGAGAAACAGATAGCAGAAAAGGAAATGTATACATTGTAGAGTCACTTAGGAGAGAGATGCAAACGGGAGAGCTCAGAATCACAAAATAGTGATATTAAGTACAAAGAACTACTTCGTATACTAGTGATTAGAGTTGTAACTATGCAAATAGTAAATTCACTGAGGGAGAGGGAGAGGACGAGGGGGAGGAAGGAATAAGAGACAGAGGTAAAGTCAGCCCAAAGACCGAATGGGTAGGTGACGGACAGTGAGGTAGTCCGAGGCCAGTCTCCCCTATAGCTCTCAAGGAAGCACCAACAGGGGTGGGAGAGGGGGAGGGTGGGCAAGACAGGGAGAAAGGGAGAAACTGTGCCCAAGGTCCGGCTGGGCAGGTGACGGTCAGGGGGTGAACCAAGTCCGATCTCCTCATTAGCTGAACAGAGCAGCTCCACCGGGCATCGGACAAATCCTCGAACTCCGCTGTCAGGAAAGAGGTCATGTGTCCTCAGGGAATGTCAGAGTGGTGCGGGAGGTGGGGGGAGGGAGGCCATGGTCATAAAGAGATCTAGAAGTCCTCTTGAGGTCAGGCACAGTCCAGGAAGGGTTGAGTAGGTAAAAGTTCAGCAAGGGGGAAGAAGTCACCAATGTCGGCCATGTTGGGGTCAGGCATCCTGGGACCCAGATCACCTCTGTACCCCTTCACAGCCAGCAAGAAGAAACGAACACGGATAAAAACGCACTGATCACCGAAAACAGGTCGCCCTTGGCTACACCACCGTCTCGTTGCCCTTGCCAGGCTTGGCCCAGCTGTCCACTCTCTTGTCCTGCTTCCCTCTCCCAGAGTTCACCAGCCGGTTGGTGCACCGCTGCCAGGTGTGCACGGTCTTGGCTGACCAAATCCACATGCTCGAAGTGATGCCCACCAGCAGCGACATGAAGATTTTGAGCATCTCGACCGCCCCGTTGGAATCATCAGCGGAGTATCTGAAGACGGCCCAGTTGGAGATTTCGTAGAAGTAGCAAGCAATGACGCAGGTGGCTGGGACGGTGTACAGGACGGAGAAGACACCTATCTTGACCATCAGTCGCTCCAACTTGTCCGTCTTCGTCCCATCTTTCTGGAGATTTGAACGTATCTTGAAAAGCGCCACCAGCCCAGCGGCTATGAAGAGTGTCCCAATCACCAAGTAGGTGAACAGAGGTGCTACCACGAAGCTGGTTAGGGCATCAATGTTCTGGTTGCCCACATAGCAAAGGCCAGTGAGTTCATCAGAGTCAACCAGCCTCATGATCAAGATGACTATGGTCTTCACTGCTGGGATGGCCCACGCCGCGATGTGGAAGTAGGAGCTGTGCATTTCGATGGCCTCGTGTCCCCAGTTTAGACCCGCTGCCAGGAACCAGGTCAACGTCAGGATTACCCACCAGATAGAGCTTGCCATCCCAAAGAAGTACATCAGCAGGAAAATGATGGCGCAGCCCGTGTTCTGGAGGCCCTCTTGGATGAGGACTGGTTCCGCTGCCTCGTCAAAGTCACAGGATATGCGCTCCCGGCCCACGGTCAGACGGACAATGTAGGCGACGCTGTAGATGTTGTAGTACATGCTCAGGAATATGATGGGCCGCTCAGGGTAGGAGAACCTGGAAGAGTCTATCAGAAAGGTCAAGACTGTGAAGGCTGTGGAGATGAAGCACAGGACGGCCCACACGGCCATCCACACGTCGGTGAACTCCTTGGCTGACCTGCTGTACAGGCCCGCGTCATAACCACACTTGAGGACACAGTTGAGACTTCTTTTCACCCAGGTGTACTGGTCCGAATTGGCCCCGAAGGACTGGCATTCTTCTCCCGGCTGTAGGGACATCTTGCCATGAAGCGGGACTTCTTCGTCCCCAGGGCCTTCCATGCACATGTGGTTGTGGTCATTCTGTGGGGGGAACTTGCTGCAGTTCAGGCTGTCAGGCCAGGCAAACCCAAACTCCTTCAAGACCGGTTCACACCTCCTTTTGACAGAGAGGCACATGCCCCACAGGGTCCAATTGGGATGTCGATTTTCTCGGTGCACATCGGGACGTAGACCGAACAGAGGAAGAACTGCAGCTGGCTGGAGCAGCCGTACTGGATGAGGGGCGTGAAGGTGGGGAGCTGCAGCTCGGCGTCCGTCTGCAGCTCGTGCCCCACCAGGTTCGGCATCTTGGTCACGCTGTAGCCCAGGTTCTGGCACATGGAGATCCGGATGGGGTCGCAGCGCTCTCGTCGTTGTCCCCGAAGCCCAGCGCCCCCCGGGCGGCTAGCAGCGCGAGGCAGAGACCCAGGAGTCCCAGCTGCTGAGGTGGCACTGAAATGTGTGCTCTACAGAAGGGCCATGCATGATTGGATGAGCACGTATTTTAAACACCTCTGTGACCCACTGACAGCCCCTTGCGAGAACTTCAAACAAGCCTTTATACTCCACTCCAATGCTCTCAAGTATGGTCCACTACAAACACCCACCCTCAACCTGAACTCACAAAGACGCCTATGGGCAAGTCAGTTCACCATAGGCACAGTACAAGATTGATATGCTGCATTAAAAAAACACTTTAAAACGAAACCCAGGAAAAATGTAGTGCTCTTAGGGGCACATGCATCAAGCTACTTACCGGTCGCAAAGGGGCCGATTCTGCGAATCCGCCCCTTTGCGACTGGTAATTAGCCATTTGGGATGCATCAAGCCCGAACCCAATCGCAAAATAGGTAATCCCAAAATTTGCGATTACTTATTTTGCGAATGAATTTAGGGAATCGCAATTTGCGATTCCTTAAATGCAATGCAAGAAGCAATCTGAGATTGCGACTAAGCATTAAGGAATCGCAAATTACCACCAACTTCAAGTTGGTGGTAATCTGCAATTCCTTAGAAAAATGCTAGAAATTGCATTTTTTGAAGTGCCATGTGGAGCACACACATGCCCTTAGGGCATGTGTGTGTGCCACATGTGCACACATGCCAGTTTTGGGGGTGAATCAGGGTGGCCTTTTGGCCCCCTATCACCCTTGAAATTACTTTCGCAATTTGCGATTACCTATTTGGTAATCGCAAATTGAGAATGGTTTCCTATTCATTCCTATGGGCCTCTAGGCCCATAGGAATGAATGGAAATGCATTTCCTAATAGCGAATCGCAATTTGCGAGTCGCTATTAGGAAATGTGGAGGAATCCCTATTTTTTTTGCGAAACCTACATGCATAGGCAATTGCGATTCCTTAATAGCGATTCCTTAATAATCGCTATTAAGGAATCGCAATTGCCTAGCTTGATGCATGTGCCCCTTAGAGAAGCAAATTAAGCATGTGTGAAATATAAATAGGAGCAACCTCACTGGCATGACTGACATGGATTACTGTAATGTATTTACAGTCATTGGAGAATATCTCAGGTGTGTGGAATTCAATAAAATATCTACTTGTTCATGGGGCAGGTTGCTTCATAAATCTACTTGTCCTGTAACAAAATCCAATTGTCCGTTTTGTGACATGTAATGCGCCCAAAAATTATGGCAGCAATCTCATATAAGAGCTCTGATAATAGCCTCTCTGATTATGCCAGGGATCATACCCTCGTAGGGTTTGAATACTAGCAATTTCCTTGTGTTGCCTCATTTCTGCAGATCTACACACTGGAGCTGAAGGTAGTGGTAAGCAATAGTTCCAGGGTTGAAATGCCCTTTTGAGCCTGTGCAAACCTACTAACTTGCATGTTTTAAGGGTTTTCACCAACTCTTTTCTAATCTTTTCCTATACTGAGAAAGGTTGGAATTTTACTCCTGACAATGGCAGATGTGAAATTTCTTCCAGGGTTGGGAAAAATGTGATTGGAGGGAAAGTGAACTTGCAAACACTCAGATTTCCGCATGAGCAAATCTACACATGCGTATTTGCTCATGCAAAATGCAGTTCACAAAAATTTTCTAGGAGTACTATTTCTTGGCCTACTTCTGTAAATTCTTGCGAATTCACGAAAGTTGTATATCTGCACTTATTGCAAGGACATATATCATGGGTGGACTTTTGAGACTTTCTTTAATAATTGGGCCCCTAATTAGATCTGGCATCAACCATGACCTTTTGTGTTTATTAACATTCTGTCTCTCTCTCTCTTGGTCTATCGGCTGGCTTCACTGTGAGTGACAGCATTCTGCTCTTTTACAAGGACCATATTGGCACACAAAGTAGTTTTGTTCAGTGCCAGGAACTGCTGTGGCAATGTGTGCTTTTTTGACCAAAAACAACTTTTGCTTTTGCCAATGTTTGTTATAATGGTGAGGGCCAGGCAGCTCCAACACCAATAAGGTTTTACAAAAACCATGCCAAAACAAGCCACACATTGACAAAACCAAAAGGCTGGCCACCAATTTAAGACCTGCTGGCTTTGCCAATGCTTGTTTATTTTTATGTTTCCCATAATCCTATTGAAACTGGTTACTATGATTTTCCATTATGAATAGCTTTGGGAAATACTAGCATACATCAACACATTTTACTAAATGATGCTGCAAAAAAATGGTACCTACATTTTAACAGTAGTTTACCTAAATGTTTTCCTACTTGCATTTTTTTGTGAACATTTTTTTTTTAAAGCAAAGACTCAATCTTATTCTTAAGCTTCTGCAAATATTTGCATATAATCAGAGAGCATTCTGGGAGCATTATACATAGCCTCATATTGCTAAAATTTGAAAATGTGTGTACACATTTTTATTCTGGAACCACTGTCAGTAGAGCAGTCGTAGCTTACTACATTTAATTAGAGAGCACACCCTAAAAATAAAGGCTTTGCATTAATAAACCATATATACAAGTTTGAGCAGCATTAACAGATGGACACAAATATTACCTTAACTGTAGACAATTCTCTTCCCTGATCCATACTGTGCTAGTTTAAATTGGCAGCCAAAGGGTTTGTGCTATATGGGGTGGTGTCTACTTGTCCCAAGGACAAAATACACATGGGAACTTGTTGCCCTTGACCCCAAACAATATGTCCTGGGAGTCAGGCTATAGGGATTCTACATCCCTGATATCTCCCAGTGTTTTGCCCTGTAAAAGAAATCAAAGTAAAGTACAATATAGATGTCTTTCAAAATCAGATTTTAATTACTGCGGGCCTGAAACCCAGAGGCACCAGCCTCACTGAAAGCACTGACCCTGGGTTTTTGCTGCTCTTCTTGCTTTGGCTCAGCGCTGCCTTTTAATGACTGCTTTTACCTGCCCTGGACCTTGCAATTATAATGCAGCAGTATGAGGCCAAGGAGAGGGTCCTTCTCTCCTGGGCCTCACAGGGATTGATCAGGTCTGCAATGAGGCTTAATGTAGGGGGCCCTCTGTCTTGGGCCTGGCACCCATCATCCGGGGCTGCCAGGCCCAGGGGAAGGACCTTTTGCCTGGGCTTTGTAGCACTACATTATGACTGTGCGGGCCAAGGATAAACATTCAGTAAAAGGCAGGGTGTACAAAAGCAAAGTAAACAGCATAAACCCAGGGTCAGGGCTTTCAGTGAGGCAGGTCCCTTTGGATGTCAGACCCCGTAATAATTAAAATCTGACTTTGAAAGAAGGCCCTATCGCTCTGTATTGATGTTCTTCACAGGTCAAAGCACTAATGCAAATATGGTAGAATTATACGAACCCCTGCAAAGCAGCAGTCCTAGACCAACGGGAGACCTGCCTCAAAACATACAGTGAAGCTAACCAGCATTTTCCAAACTGAGTTAAGTGTTAAACTTCATGTGGCTATGGCCCAGAAGACTCCCTGGTAGTCGATCGTCAATTACTTTGTACAACCCTCAAAGCTCTTAAGATGCTTTCTCCTAACACCCATAAACCTTTTCAAGGCCCCCATAGATGCCAGGTCTCCCATGTCCATGCATGATGTGCTGTTCCAGTCCAGGTTTTTTTCTTTGATTTCTGGGGCTTGTTGTCTTGCTTTATAATGGAATAAACACAACTATAAGTACCAGAAATCAAAATAAGAACTTAGGCTGTAGCAGCACATCTTGCATGGACGTGGGAAATTTGGAAGGGCTAGCCCCTTAGTGACCATGAACCAACCTCCAAGCCAACCTGTTCTCGCCTGACACCATTTTATATTTAAATTTTATTGTGTGTTAGAAACAATTTACATCCTATAGCCTTTTCTTTTACATCAGCAAGATTGTCACATAGATCAATTTGCAAAGTCCTCTCACTTTGCACTCATAGAAAAGAAAACAATCTCCATGTTAAAAGAATAGGCAGCAATTTATCAGAACAAATTTCCTGACATTTGATGTCTGTCTTTGAAATTTACAGGCATCTTTATTGCTCATTCACCTTCTGAACTTTAGCATTGTAATTTTGGGGGTACTGCAGCTTCCCCCTGCACCCCTATTTCCAGCGCCTATATCCTTCTTTGTCTCCTATACAGTCCTCTCTTATGCATGTACCTTATTTCTTTACACTTTTTCTCGCTCCTCCTGGTCTAAGCATACTGTTTTCCCATATACACTTCCTCGTGTGTTGCTGTTATCCACTTCTCTCCATTATCCTCTTTGCTCTCCTCTCTCAGCCTCCTTTCAACATATTGTCTCTTGATCACATTTCAGATCTTAACCCATACTCTCACCTTTGAAGTCTTCCCATTTCCCCTCCATTGCTATATTTTATCATCACACTTTCACTCCGCACTCTCCCATCCACTTATCTCCTTAGAGGGCAGGGTAAAGTACACCGCAGACCCAGATGTCAACACACACAACAAATGTGACAAGATAAAAGCAATAATTTAAAAGCATCTTTATTGCTTCTTCACCTTTGGAACAAGAGCAGGGTTTTTTTGGAGGTGTTGTAGCACCCGTACTTCCAGCACAAATGGAACTCCTCTGGACTGCCTTCACAGCAGAGGCTCCCACAAATTTAAAACTCTGCTACGTTTCATGGACCGTGGAAGCAGTCAGGCATGACTCACAGTTCCAGAAAGTGAGGGGATTTGCAGTTTTATATTACGCAAACGCAGCCCTAAGGCAATAGAGAGCTTTACATGATCACCAGTTACATTACAAAAGGATATATTCATTTTTTAGGGGCATGGGGAAATAGTGATTTGCCCAGAATCACAGAATGTTCAGCAGACGCTGGGACTCTAACCTAGTTCCTCAGTTCCATTAAGCTGCTCAATGGGTGCAAAGCTCAGGGGAAAGTGTTTCAGCCTATGGGCTTCACAGTCATACTGTAATGCTACGAAGTTTAGGAGATGGTGAGCCCCCTACCCTGGGTCTCACAGTACTGAATAATGACTGTACGGCGCAGGGCAGGGGGCCCCACACTTGGATCTTTTGGCCTGTTCCAGCGCTGCAAGGCACAGAAGAGGGACTCTACTTCCCTGGGCCTCACAGCACTGGATAATGGATGCGAGGCCAAGAGAAGGGGGCCCCACACTTGGGCCCTGATCCAGCATTGTGAAGCCCAAGGAAGTGGGGACCACCTCCCCAGGACTTAAAAGCGGTGTTGCGCTTTGCATATAAACATTACCAACCATGGCTTCTCCCTCCTCTACTGACCTACCTCTCCTCACCTATTAATGTTCAGCTGATCCTGGGAAAAAAGGGCTATTTGTTGCGTGGAAACGGCACATGGCACCTTTTCAACAGAGCACGCCCCGCCCTTGACCTGCTCACACAAACAAAATTGTCGTCTTTGCTGCTGTCCTAAATCCCTGCCCATTCTTTCCATCCCCTCCACACCCCTAATCCCAGTAATTTCACCATGCCTTTAGACATGCAGAGGTTAAGGCACCTTGTTTGCAAAATGTAAAATTGCAGTGATCGGATGGGGGAGGCGACACAGGAGGAGCAGGTGGGCTGACTATAATGCAGCCTTTCATATGGAAGCGGGCCCTATGTTTTCGAGCTGAGTGCAGGGCCCTGGGCAGCTGCCCACACTGCCCATGCCTAGCGCCGGCTCTGCTCATTAGGAAGAAAAGGAAGAATACTGCGCAAGACTCTTATTTGAAAGACGAAAGAAGAGAACAAGTTATTAATCTGTGGAGGCAAAGAACAGTCTTGATTGAGGAAAACACCCAGACTGCAGACCAATAAAGTAGGCATGGGAGGGGTTGGGGGTCACCCTAGGCTGGTCAGAGAACAATAGGAAGATGTTTGCGTCTGCTTTTGCATGCAAAGACAATTATTACATTTTTATAAGCATTAACTTCAGCACAAAGTCTAAACCATGCTCACCTGTTAGCTGCCTTAAAAAGACTTTTAACACATGTACATATCTAAAATAGTAATCATCTAAAAGGGATCAGGAAATGATCTGTCCAGGCCAAAGGAGTAGGTGTGGCACAAACAAATTTTCCTGCGTGGGCAAAGATGATATCCAGACAGTGCCCAAGCCAAAGAAAGTCTAAAGGGAATAAGGTCAAAGAAATTTACAAATAACAGAGGAGTAAAACAGGGCTTTATGTTGGTGTCACTTCTTTTCAACCTATATAAGCGTTGTGAAGATCACATTACTGTTTAATGCTTACTACTCAATACCAATTGCAAGAACTGAAAATGCCCTACACCACAAACTAGACTTCATTGAAACATTTAGTGGCAACAACCTTTTAATCATTAATTTATTAAAATGCAAGAAGATGATATGCGGCCCAAAGTTGAAAAGGAAAATATGTAATCTGGCTACATTGTGCAAACAAATCATCAAACATTGCATCACATTCAAATATAATGAAGTAACAGTGATCAGCCAATTATCTTAGCAATCCACCTAGAGAACAGTCAAAGCTGCAGTCAAAGGCATAGTTAAATTTGCAAGAAGACATGGCAACATGGATCCTAAATCCTTGGAAATAATGGTCCAAGCTCTATGGCCGACACTCCATGAATGACCCCCTATTGTACAAGAGCCGCCCTTTATACTCAGGGAACCAGGGCCATTAAGACTTAATTAATCCCGGTGGTACTCATTGATATCATTCAGTTCAGATTCACTCAATCAGTCAAACTTGACTGCGCACAATCAGTGAGACAAAGTAAGGAAACTCCATGTCCGGACCAAAGTATATCATGAACATTCTGTATTAGACAACATTAAATGTTCCTGTGAAAATGAAAACAAGAGTGCAATGTGTCCCAGTGAACATGAAAACCGCAATCCATAAGTGCTGCAAGACAAATGATTGTGATCTCACAACAAGCTTTTTGTTTGTTTCTTTGTCATCTATTAGGCCAGTGCCAAAATCTCATTTGTTAGTTTTGTATTGCTGATGAAGTTTCGACCCTCAACGCGGTTCAGAGGTCTCATAAGGACAAAAGAGATGAGAGACATACTTGCCAGATAGTGAAAGTGGATAAAGTCTTGCTCCCACCCAGCAGTATGCAGCCAACCCTCACGGTTGTATGTTGGAACATCGAGTTCCCCAACCACGACTTCCCTAACAACGAGGTCGCAACCACGACCTTGTCTAAACCACGATTTTTTTTACCACGCATTCCTTTACCACGATTTTTCGTGGTAAAGGAATGCGTGTTAAAAAAAATGCTTTCCAACTAGTACCCCGATCCCGCCACCCCTTAAAAACCAATTCCCCCCAGCCTAAAAGTAAACACGATCACCAACACACACTAAACTAATTCCCTCCCACCCTAAAAATATACGCGATCACCAACACATCCTTAACCCAAACACGATCACGCACACCCCTAAAAACTAACCCCAAACCCCCCAACCCCTGCATACTAACACCAAACTCCTCCGCCCTCCTAAAACTAATTCCCCCACTCTAAAAATAAACACGATCACCCACAAACCCTAATAACTAATTCCCCCTTCCCTAATAATATACACGATCACCCACACACCCTAAAAACAAACACAACACCATTTTAACTAATTCCCCCACCTTAAAACTTAACCCCAAACCCCTAAAAACTAAACCTAAACCCCCACCACCCCCTGAAAATGTGCCCCTCTTACCTGTTCCTCGACAATCTCCTCTCTGTTCCTCGACGATCTCCTCTGCGACGCTCCTCGGAACTCCGCCCTGCCCGAACACTAGACCGAATCAGCCTTAACCACGCACATGCGTGGTTAAGGCTGAGTCGTTGTTCGGGCAGGGCGGAGTTCCGCTTTCGTGACTCCGGAACTCGTTGTTCCGGAGTCGTTGTTTAGGATGTTTCCCTACCCTCACATGTGGCCGCTGGTCGAGCACAACATTAGTATTTATAATACTTTATTTTTTCAATTTCTTGCAGGATTCACATAGCCTGAGGCCCAGGACAGTTGGCGGGACCCCGAGGAAGTCCTGAATCTACAAATCCATCATAGGATCTGTGAATCGCATGGTAAAAAAAAAACATTTATTTATGTTCATTTTAATACTGAGGGTCCTATTGAGTCCCCCACACATTTGGGTCATGTGTAGGTTCACCCTGCTCCCTAGCACTCTGTTTCTATTTATTTTTCCAAACATGGGGCTTGATATTGACAGCTACAGCAGAATTGTTTCGGTGATGGTCATCCAATCAGATTGTGTGAGATTTGGGAATCCAATGCTGGATTCACAAATACTCAGTGCTTAAAGGGAGAACAAGCTCACAGTCCAGATATCTCTATAGAACAGATTTATACCAAACCAACAAAAGCACTTTCTGAGAGTAAAGTTCTACCTTCATGCCAAATTTCACATAATTCGACTCATTGTTTTTTTCTGTATAGAAGAGCAAAGTCTCCTATCTGAATTAAAATGGGAAATGGCAATTTTAAGCCCCACTTTTCGGGACCCACACTTGTCGGATCTCCATGAAACTTTTTTTGAAGAGCCAAAAGTGAATGTACATTTGAGTTGGAATTTTGAGTAGATTCGGTGAGTGGGACTAAAGTTATCAAGAGAGCAAATGATGCTATTTCTCCTTTTCGATGGAAACTCTGACTAAAATATAAATACATGTCTTCTATCACCAAACGGGATACATGTGTGTGTGTGTGTGTATATCTATATATATAGATCTCTATAGAGGTCTCTATCGAGATCTATATATATATAGATAGATTTTTTGTTTATTTATTTATATTCACTTAAAAAAAAGGTTAAAGAGATATTACAGTTAGGTGAAAATGTCAGTTAAAGTGTAACGTTTTAAACTGAAAAAACCACTGACAATCACCAGTTATATTGACCTGAAGTGGCTGTTCATAACCCGCTCTGCGCCATGCAAAGTGTTGTCATCAATGATGTTATTTCAGATGTCATCAGTGATATTATCACTGATATCATAGAACATGTCATGAGTGTTGTCATATGTGTGGTTATAGGCACCAAATATATAAAATAAGATAGATAGATAGATAGATAGATAGATAGAGTAGAATTTAGTATCACTTGAATCACTTTGGGTTAGGACTGGGGGCACGAAGGTGCTTATGAGTTATTAGCAGCTACTGTTTTGTTTTAAATTTCAAGCATTGATTACAATGAATTGGTTAGCTAAGCTGTTTATTTTATTTGTTTTAGAGACCCCTGACGTAGAGCCTTGAGGGCTCGAAATGCATTGGGTACTTATACATCATGCCTACTTCAAATTGAGATTGAACTAAAAAGCCTGGAGTGGCATGCAGCTGGTATTAGAAGAGTTTAATAAAGATTACAGATTCAATCACACTGTCTCCGTTGTGATAAAGAGTATAAAGCAATTTGACGCAATAAAGAAAGGTAGAAATACATTGGTCAGAAGAATATACAGTGGAGTACTTGGATGAATCGGATATAATGGAGGGACCAGTTCCCACTTTTAGAAAGTTGGCATTTTCTTGTCCTAACCAAATAGTGTCTGCAGCCTGTATCCTGGGCCACATGACTGGGTGCAGTTGACAGTTGACCTTTGTATATTTCTCCCAGAAAATATCACAATAGGTGGTCTGGGTGTTGGCAAGATGGGCCACCCTGACTTAATGGGGCTGTGGCGCTGTCACCTACTACGCTTTCACTTCAAATACACTGGCCCAGTACACTCACAAAGGACTTCACATTAGCTTATTGTGCCCCCAGACAGACTGGCACCAGGGCTGGAAGGCATGTCAATTCAGATATCTCTCTAGGGGGAAACTCCAGAAGCTTCTCCCACTTCAAAGGTGGCACCATGTATAAAATTGGGACCCTCAGACCTGTTCTTCAGATCACTTCTGGGCCTGTGGAAGACTGAGAAGAAGAACTCCTCTGCTACCTGCTGCATGAAGGACTGTCCAGCTGCTCTGCTGCCTGAGGAAGAAGGACTTGACCTGAACCCTGAACCCAGGACCACAAGAGTAACTCCAAGGGCTAGTTGGCTGTAGTCCTGTTCTGAGGTACAGGGACACAAGAAGCTCCAACACCCTTGAACCCTGCACGCTGGACCCTTGAAAGTGGGGATTAAGGTGATCTGCAAGTTCAGCTGTGGTTCCCATCAGAACCAAGTCAGCACAACACCACCGGATGCAGCCCTCGCAGCTCCTCAACAGAACCGATACAGCACAATGCAACTCATCATGGACCTTGGATCACAGCCCTCACAGCTCCTCACTGGAGCCGACCCAAATCAACAAGGATGTCACATTGCAGTCTTCGCAGCTCCTCATAAGAACTGACGCAACACGACACGACTTGACGCAGGACTCTACAACGCTCTTCGGAACTGGCGCTTCATGACGCATCTCAACACAGGACCCATATCAATTCTCAGCAGGACTAATCTGGTTATTATATGCGGCCCGCGTTCCCTTGCAGTTGGCCTGAGCTTGTTATTGGTCCCGGTCGGGCGCAACCAGATAACCACAGTTAGCGGTTTGTGCTTTGACGACTATTTTTATCTATGTCCTAAAACTTGCCTGTCTTCGGTTCTACTGATTGGATTTTTGTCGCTTTGGTGTCAAATCATTTATTAAAATGTACTCTATTTTTCTAAGTTGGTGTGAGCTTTTTCTGTTTGTGTGCTGCATACACACTTTACCTCTAAGTTAAGCCTGACTGTTTTCCTTCCAAGTTACCAGAGGGTTAAGCACAGGGAAATGTAGTAACCTTTGTGGTTCACCCTGACAAGGATTGTGGCTGCTGCTTGAGAAGGGCTCACAACCCCTTCAACTAATTTCTCACGATTACATTTTCTTTTTTTTTTACAAATTGTGACCGGCTATATTACAGTTGTTTTTTCTTCCCACCATCTTGTAACTCACAGGTTGCCTCTGAGTCACAAATTTTGCACTCTGAAAAAGCATAATTCAACGGCAATGGGGGGGGTGGGGGCACCTAAAAGGTGACCAACGTCAGGACAGTGGTCAGGGGTATCCAAAAATACAAGAAAATGAAAGACACTGCTGAGAAATAAGTGCCTAAAATGGTGCACAACCTATATATCTGAACTGACTCAAGAGCTTTCAAGTGGCTGTTGGAGGTGCTGGATTTGACCTTCATTTTGAGCCTAACTCATGTGTCACTTTTGACTTAAGAGTTTCAGGCAGTGTAACAATAAAAGGCACACGCAAAGTGAAACTCTTAAATTAGTTTGTGGCTTTGCTTGGAAAGCAGAAATTAGGATGCAGGCCCTGTGCCCACCCCCAGATTAATAGTTCCTACTGCAGGTCGGACCCTGGGCTTGGCTTAATTTAGTTACCTATCGGCAACAGGTTGCGCTCAGGGCTTTGACACAGATCAGGCCTGCAGCCAACCCTGCTGCACATGTCCAAAGGAAGGCAATGCAGATAGGAGAGATGGGCAGAGTGACTCGGTGGGGCACAGTATGTGGCGACCACTTATGGGGAGGTAGGCATAGTCTATTATCGAACATTTCCCAATGCTGTACACAGCAAGTGACTGCCAGCTACCGCTGGTTGGGAGCAGGGCCTTGCCACAGGCCACCACATTCATCCATTTCTCAGTGTCCACTGCTGAAGACAGGCAGCTATGGAAGATTAAGTGAATGGCCTTACTCTTTGAGCCAGAGTATTCAGGTTAGAATAGTGATTAACTCATTTGGGGGGTGGGTGCTGCCGGGGTTCACGCACAATGGGACAGGACCCAATTCTTGGTGTGGTACATACCTATCAGGTGGCTTCACCCAAGGACCACTAAATTGGAGGGAATTGTTGTGAACATGTGATAGGTTTGTGCCTAATATATATATAGGTTCCTGGTCTGGGGTGTTAATACATGGTCTGAGTACCATGTGGGGAAATGTAAGTTATCTAAGGTTGGTAGCTGAAGTGTCTTGGAAGGCCTATGAGTATAGGAGGGACAAGAAGGGAAGGACGTCAGGTGAGAGTGTACCATAGAAGCTGGTGCCCAGTCTGGTAAGGTGAGATAGCCAGAGGGAAGATAGTGAAAGATAAATATATTGGAAGCTAATCTATTTCGCTATGCAAAGAAAATCCAAAGGGTGGATAGGAGAGATACATTTCTGTATTTTCGAGGCCAGGCCTCGGCCATTATACTCTCTTGGCTACCTCTTTCATTACAATGCTCTCTATTACCTAATCTTTTGGCACTCCTAAACTAATTACTTTTCTGGAGTCTGTCTTAGCTAAATGCTTATATTTTCACGGCCAGGCTGTTTCAGGCTTTACACTCTCTCGGTCACATTTTATTTACATTACAAGGTTCTCCATTACGCTCTCTGCATATTATCCTATTCTTATCTCAACCTTTGACTCGATCAAATGTTACCATATACCAGCACGCACTAAATATTTCTTTGCTAAGCATCTCACATTAGCCATATTAGGCGCTTTACCTCTCCTTGCTCCTGTTGGACTTGGCCCTTTTTGCAGGGTCATCCCTGAAACTTTTTGCCTTCCTCCTGTATTCTTTCTGACCTGTTTTTGTTGGTTTGATGACTCTGGGCCCTTTACCACTGCTGATCAGTGCTAAAGTGCATATGCTCTCCCTATTGTAAATTGATGTATGGATTAGTGACTCCATGATTGGATTATTTGATTTACTTGTCAGACCCTGGTATAGTGCACCATGGGTGCCCGGGGCCTGTAAATCAAATGCTGCTGGTGGGCTTGCAGCACTGGTTGTGCCACCCCCAGAAGCAGCTTGTAAAGTGTAGCTCAGGCCTGCCATTGCAGAGCCTGTGTGCAGTCTGGGACTGCCATGTCGACTTGGCAAGTGCACCCACTTGCCAGTCACTAAACCTTCCCTTTGCTACACATCAGTCACCCCTAAGGTAGGCCCAAGGGCAGGGTGCATTGTCTGTAAAAGGTAGGACATGCCCTGGTGTGTGTAGCATGTCCTGATAGTGAATTACAGCCAATTTCGTTTTTCACTATTGCAAGGCTACCTGTCCCCATAGGCCAGAATGGGCAGTTTGATTATAACATCTTATAATCCTAACTGACCCAGGGAACATGGTAGAAAAACAAATTTAGTATGCCTGAACTCAGAATGATAAAATACATCTTTTAGTGAAGTTGGTTTTAACATTCTGTGTTTGAAAATACCACTTTTAGAAAGTAGGTATTTTCTTGCCTAACCATCCAGCCTGCCTCTGCTAGCTAGTGTATTGTATGTCTGGTTTTGTGAGTGACAGGGGCTGGGGGGCTCCAGGAGACAGGGTGAGTCAGCACTAGGCTGAATAGACCTATCTGCATGAGGAGTGGTGGGAGGAGTAGCACCTGGGCCTGAATAGGGCTGTGCCTGCCTTCCACAATGCTGGCTCCACCTCCTGTGGTGTGTCTGATGACCCTGGCCCACACTGACAAAGGAAGAAGTGGTGCACTGGCAGAATGCACCCAGAACTGGTTTGGACTAGGTACAGGACCCTCTGCCTTCAGAGGACAAAGGATTTACTGGTATAAATAGTGGGGCCCAGACCCCAGAACTTTAGATCACTTCTGGAACAACAAGACGAACCTTTGCCAAGGAGAAGAACCAAGGAAGCTGCAGGAGTTTAGACTGCCCCTCTGCCAGTGTGCTGTTTGCTGGGTTGGCCTGCAGTGGTCTTCATTGCCAAGGAAAGGAGAAGGAACTTTCAAAGAACTTTCATCATCTTGCAGAATATTTCTCCAAGGGCTTGAACTAGAGCTTGCCTCCTGCTGAAGTCTCAGGGTTACAAGACTTCACCACCAGCTCCCTCCTGAATTCCCTTGCTGGGAATTCTGCCTGCAGAAGCCTGCGTGTCGCTGGGAGCTGGAAGCGCGACTCAACGAAAAGAAGCGTGACGCTGTCGCAGCTGTTGCCGTCGCATCGCCGGAGAAGCGTGTCGCCGCCGTATCACCAGAGAAGCGTGTCTTCGTCGCAGCTGCCTGCAGTCGCATCACCGGAGAAGCGTGTCTTCGTCGCAACTGCCTGCCGTCGCATCACCGGGGAAGCGTCGCCACCGCAAGGGTCGCCGTCGCATCACCGGAGAAGCGTGTCATCGTCGCAGCTGCCTGCCGTCGCAACACCGGAGAGGCGTGTCGCAGGGCCTGTCGCGGCTCCAAAGGTACAGAGTTCGCCGCACGGCCGTCGGGCGTGCACGCATCATCTTCACGTCGTCGCATCACATCAAGGGCGCACTCTCATCGCATCGCACCGGATCGTCGCACTGCATCGAGGCGCCTGCTTGCCGCATCGCCCTCCCTGCGGACCCTTTGTTTGTTTTGCGTTACGCATCCAAGGTACTTTTGTGAGAAACGTGTCGCATTTATCATCAACTTGAACTAAGTTACTTCTATCATCTTTAAGTCTATTTTGAGTACAGTATTGTGGATTTTTGTCGTTTGTGGTCTTGTGTTAAGTCTATATACAGAATACTTATTTTTATAAAACCTGTGTGGTGTCCATCTGTAGTGTTTTCACTGTATTACTGTATGTGTTCACAAATGCTTAACACACTGCCTCTGAGATAAGTCTGTCTGCTCGTGCCAAGCTACCAAGGAGGTGAGCAGGGGTTATCCAGTAGTGTAATCCCCTTTCCCTGACTTAGAAGCAAGGGACCCTATTTGGACAAAGGTGTATACCATTGCCAACTAGAGACCCCCAGTTCTAACATTGGTGGTCAGCGGTGAAGATTCTGGACTTGCATTTGTGACTCATATACAGTAATTGGTGTACACTACTAGTGAGTGCAGACCAAACGCAACCACATACTTTTTTGGTAGAATTTTCTTCTCCTTGGACTGTTATTTTTTCTGAGAACTGCCAATTCTTACTACCATGAGCCGACCAGCATCTGTTGCATCTATGGATCTAGATTTTGAGGAAGAGAGGTTGGAAACCTACAATGTGAAACAGCTAAAGCGCTTTTGCAAAACATTTAAAGTTGCTACCCAAGGCATTGCCAAAACGGATGAATACCAAAAGGCCCTGAGGGCCTGGGTGGAAGCAAGAAATACCCCTGAACTGGTGGTGGAGCCAGTTGGGGATGCAGAGGGGCAGCTGAATATACCATTGATTCCAGCCAGGGAAGGGGTACCGTCCCCGCCTGGCAGTAGCGTCTCTTCCAAAGGCCTGTCCCCAGAAGAGCTGGAAGACAGGGAGAGAGATAGGGTGCACGAACTGGAGATAACCAGGCTCCAGATGGAGGGTCAAAGGGACCTAGAGAATAGCAGGTTGTCCTTGGAGAGAGAGAGGATGAGATTGGAACATGAGTTGAGAATGAGGGAGCTTGATTTGGAGCTCGAGAGGCTTGAGGCCATGGGTGTTTCAGCCCAGCAACAAGAAATGTGTGTAGCTCAGAAAGTGAGCTTGGCTGCGTTGGAGGTGGAATCCGGCTCAGATGGTGGCAGCAACATTATGTTTCCTAGTGCTGAGGGAGTAGTGCACACACCCAGAGATGTGGCGCCCGACTTGGAGGGGGTTAACATACACCAGGAGGTTCTAGGATGTGAGGTAGCTCCAGTGGTGCGCAGTGCCCTGAGGTGAATTGGGAAACTGACGCAGGGGTTCATGGTCCTAGTGGTGGGCGGGACACTCTACTGACTCTAGATGAGAGGTGCAGGGAGAGGGGTTTCCTCATGGTTGAAATCCTGGTATGTGAGTGTGAAGACCGCCCAGAAGAGTGTGGGTTGAGTGACAGGGACAGTCAGATACTGTCTTGCCAGTCTCAGGAGAGTGGTGTGGGGTACGTGTGCGAGGCACTGGATGGTGAGGTGAAGGATAGTTTGGTTAACCCTTGTAGGGGGCTGTGTGATCCAATTGTGGGAGAGCATATTGTAAGTCCCTGTTTTCCAGAGCTATGCCAACACCTGTTGGAGAGTGAGTTCTCTGACCCCAGGGAGCTCACCAGGGAGGCAGACCTTTTCGTAGATTCCAGAGGGTCTGAAGAGGCATTGGGGAGTGACCCTAAGGGGAATGACTCAGGTATCGTCCAACCCAGAGTGGTGGAGGTGGTTCAGAATATCCCAGCTACGTCCTGTTGTAGTGGGAGGGGTGTAGGGCCTCACGTCCTGTCTTCAAGAAGGAGTGAGACTGGGGTGCGTCCCGATAGTGCCCAACCTCAGTCTCAGGGCCTGGATGGTTCTTTAAGGGAACACCAGGTAGGGAGCCTAGTCTGTCCTGATGGGCCGCCCATTGAGGGGGATCCCCTAGTGTCTGGTGAACTGGGAGTGTCTGTAAGCAGGCCTCCATCTGTTCTGGTGTCTGGCAGTGCCACTCCTAAGTGGAGAGTGCAGAAGTCCAGATTGAGGGGTGAGAGGGGGAAAGAGTCCCCAGTGGAAGAACCAGTGGGTCAGGGGCCAGCCAGAAGGGCTGAGTCACCAATGAATGACCATGGTGACATCACTTCTGTCCTGGGGGATCGTCACGCACTGTCAGATGGACAGGGGTCGGAAAATCTGTGCCAGGCAGACTGTCACACGACACATGAGTTGTGTGTCACCCTCGGGGGGGCGTATGTGCTCCCAATGAAGTCCTGGTGCGCCGGACAAGTGTTCAACCGCAGGGGTTGGTCCCTGGGTTGGGAAGCCAGGTTCAGGTGTTGTCTGACCTGGAGGGAGGGACAACTGTAAACAGTGTCCTGACCGGTTGGTCTTCTAGGGGTACCACTCCAGGTGGGAAGGTACAGCACTCTGGAAGGGGGTGCAGAGGGAGGGAGTCCTCGCCTCTGACCCCGGTTCAACTGGAGGGTCTAGACCCTAGGTTGGAGGGCCAGGTTCAGGGTGTCCCCCCTGACCTGGACGCCCAGTTGCAGGATAGCACCCCTGAACTGTTGGGTGAATTGTGCAGGACACCTGCCACAGGTGCCCTGGCAATTCTGGAAGGGGGTACCACTCCAGGTTGGAGGGTACAGAGCCCCAACGAGGAGAAGGAGGACCGGGTGTGGGAAAGCCCACCCCAGTCTCCTGTCCAGCCGCCAGGTACAGGCCCGGGGCTGGTGGGTCAGTGCCAGGATGTCATACCTGACCTGACAGGAGGGAGAGGGGACAAAGGGTGCCAAGCACCTGGGGCTACTGCCCCCCCCGCTCTCTGATGCCACAGAGGTTTGAGAGCCCTGAGAGGCATAAGGCCTGGGTCTCATCACTGACCACTGTCAGTGGCGACTGTGACTTGCTGTCCTGGTGGACAGAGTTTCCCCTGGGGGGGGAACTAGAGTCGCACCATGGGGGTGGACTGGGCCACACCTCTGTGTTGGCTATGTGGGTACTGTCTGTCTGTTGGGACACACCTGTGAGCAAGCTAAGGTTAGGTGCTGCACAGATGGTGTCCACAGGTGAGGAGAAGGGTGCCCCATGGGTTAGCTTGGTGGGCCCTGAGAGTATGGACAGAGGGACCCAAATAGGGTCAGATTGGCGTAGAACTGGAGTATGCCCCTGCAGTTGTGGGCCAGGGTCCATGTTCTATCGCCCAAAGCAGGGAAGCCCATCAAGGTAGTGGTTGGTCTACCCTACGTTTTGGCTGGAAGGGGGTTGTGTTGGACTTGGCCCTTTTTGCAGGGTCATCCCTGAAACTTTTTGCCTTCCTCCTGTATTCTTTCTGACCTGTTTTTGTTGGTTTTATGACTCTGGGCCCTTTACCACTGCTGATCAGTGCTAAAGTGCATATGCTCTCCCTATTGTAAATTGATGTATGGATTAGTGACTCCATGATTGGATTATTTGATTCACTTGTCAGACTCTAGTATAATGCCCCATGGGTGCCCGGGGCCTGTAAATC